>JAJJBR010002410.1:0-60739 GCA_022817965.1 Solanum lycopersicoides
TCTTAAGGAATTCTTGGTGTGTATTGAAGGAGGTGTTTAGACGTTTTCTTCATGTCATACTTTGGAGAGTCTTAGGATAACCTCGTTAGGAAACTCCTACGGAAATGAGTTCACTTTTCATTGGCAGTACCTTGGATGTTCACCATTGTTGGAGTCTTTTAGATCACTGTAAAGTTCTAAATAGTTCACTGTAATGTCAAGATGAGCTTACTATAAAAATTGGTAAGTTACTGTAAAGTGTATTTTTGTTTAAATTTATGGAAATCCTTTATAGTGTTAAATGATGTGTCTTATGCTGTTTGTTTCTAAATTCATGAATTATACATTTATTTGGAATGAAAGGTTATTTTACTAAAATGTCCCTTTTTGCATGATTTTGCATATGTCATACTTAGTTCATTGTTTTGTACTAACCCCATACTTTTCTATACTCTATAAGTATAGGTTTGAGGCTTTTGAAGGTTTGAAGGTGAAGCTTGGGAAAATTCCTCTCAAGACAAAGTATGTCCTCATATATTTGATGGCATAGTCCTTTTCTTAGTTTCTTATTTAAAGACTTATTATGTATTTCTCTTTTAATGTAAGGGCCGTGTCCATAAGATATTATGTCGTGTCTTAAGTTTGGCTTGTGACGATGAGATTCTCTAAATATTTATGAAAGACTTCCTTTATTAAATTATTCGTGAAAAGTTTTAAATTCCGCACTACTTTTCATGTATTATGTAATGAACGATAGTTAAAGGGGTTGTACAAGACCCCAAAGGGTTAAGTACGCCTTGCCACGATCCAATGGTTCTCCCTAGTTTCTAGGTTGTGATTTTGGGTCATGACAGACTTGGTATTAGAGTATAAGGTTATGGGAAATAGTTTAGGGTCTAAAAGTCTCACAAGCCACATCTAGTAGTATCTTGGTCATTGGTGTGAGTCGCGACACATCCATGTACAAGAGGCTATAGGATGATAGAAGTTTAACTTTCTTCTCTATTTTAATGTCGTGCCTTAGAGTTGAGTTCTATAAGATGTCTTTTTTCAATTCTCTTTGTGTTTATAGGACATGAATACAAGGAGATCAACCTCTATAAAGGAGGAGGAAGGTGTAGCTAATGAGAGGATCCCTCCCCGTGTTGACCAAGCTCCTATTGTTGGTCTAGGGGAAGAGAATGAGTAGGTTCCTCTTCAAGAACCTCAAATGCTCCCCAAAAACCCAAGAGCCTCAAGAGCCTCAAGTGCCTCAAGCTCCTTTTGTTAAAGGATATATGAATAATGCGGAGTTGAGAGCTGCCCTAATGAACTTCACCCAACTCATGAAGGCTCAAGCTCATGTCTTCAACAATCACTTTGTTGCCCAAGCTAACCAAGGAGTTGGACCCCAACCTAATGCTAGTAATCCCGCTTCTAGACTTTGGGATTTCATGAGGATGGACCCTCCTACTTTCATGGCACTAAGGTGGATGAGGATCCACATGGTTTCATAGATGAAGTTTTCAAAGTGGTAGATACTATGGGTGTAACCCCTAGGGATAAAGTGGAGTTAGCCGCTTCCCAACTCAAGGATGTGGCTCAAGTGTAGTTTGAGTAATGGAGGGTCGAGAGACCCTTAGAAATAGGTCCAGTTGATTGGGAGGAATTCAAAGAGGCTTTCCTGTATAGGTTCTTTCCCTTAGAGTGGAGGGAGAAGAAGATGTTTGAATTCATGAACCTTCGTCAAGGGGGAATGAGTGTGCAAGAGTACTCTCTCAAATTCACCCAACTCTCTAAGTATGCCCCAACCATGGTAGCCAACCTTAGGGATAGGATGAACAAATTTGTGATGGGAGTGTCTAGCTTGGTGGAAAAAGAGTGTCGTATGGCAATGCTTCTTAATGACATAGATATTTCTAGGCTCATGGTTTATGCACAACATATTGAGGAGTCGAAAATTAGAAAGATAAGGAAAGAGGGTTAGAGGCCTAGGTCGGATGATTCTAGTCACCAAAAGCCTAAGAAGAGGTTCTATCACCAATATTATTCATTGGAAACAAGGATAGGGCTCCAAACCAACATTCCAAGGTGGTGGCCACACTATTGAGAGAAGTAGGTGCACTACTTGTGGAAAGCAACATATGGGTAGGTGTCTTGCCGGTACGGATGGTTGTTATGCATGTGGTAATAAGGGCCACAAAATGAGGGACTGCCCTAACATCAAAGCAATGGGTAAGGAGGTCAATCAAGCTTTCCTATATCCTAATGCTCCAAAGAAGAACCCTTCCTATGGGATGGGAGCTAGGAAGGATAACTAATCTAAGATTTTATAGTCCCGGTAAGTCTTAACTCTTTATTATTATTGTTTTTATTTTATGAAATTAGTTTATTTAGTTTTATATTTCATATGATCATGTCAGCTTGATGAATTGCTCAAAGAATGGATTTTTCAAAATTTTGCATGTCTAACAGTGATACAGTGAGCAGTTAACTGTAAACATTTTGCATTTCAAGAAAAATTGCCTTGATTTAATTTAAGTTTCAATGTGTGCAAAAGTGTTGTATGTGAGAATTTTTAATGTCGGAGAAGGTATTTCCTCCATAAGTGAAGGATAAGAGATGATTTTGAAATGTGAAAGTTGTTACAAAGTGCTTAAGTTGCAATGTGTGTGAAAGTGTGAATTTATGCTTCTTGTTAGTTGATGCTTTGATTTTGGGTGTTTTGATCATGAGTGTAATGTGTTATGTGATGCAAAGTGAGTCCTTGTTGTTTTTGAAGTTTGAGTGTCATGCGAGGATGAATGTTATTCTAAGTGGGGGAGAATGTAACCCATTAAAACGAACTAAGGTGAACTAGATCTTCGTGATGGTTTCTTGAGTTAGTTTTAAGTTAAATTGAGTTATATTTATGTTCTTAGGCAGTGTGTAAAGTTAAGTTTGGAGGTCAAACGACCCCGAACGTCCATGACGTTCGGAAGGTGTGCCGTAGAAAGTACTTGTGTGTCTTGAGGTGTTTGAGTGAGTTTTACGTGTTCGTTTTAATCAAAATTAATGTGGGATATTCATAAGACCTAGATGACTTAGTTTAGGGGTTTAACGTCTGGGTAAGACTCCATCTATGACCACGAGGGGCCCTAGAAGAGGTCCCCAACTCTTTGACAAAAAGTGCCAAACAATGTACAATCGACGAGCCAATCGATGGCCAGTCGACCAGTCGACGGCTCATCGACCTGTTCCATCGTTTGGACATGAAAGACTGCAGGTTTGGAGTAGCAGACCAAAACCACGAGCCATCATCAACGGGACGTCCACTCATCGAGGGTCCGTCGTTGAGAGGCGTCGATGGGAGCCTGTAAGACTGTCTAGTCTTCTGCCAACTTGGGGTGTTTTGTGTGAATTCACCCAAAGTATTTTATAACCCTAGGACCATATTTTTAGTGTTTTAAGGTGTATTAAATTAGTTTAAGTCCTTGACCTAGACAAGAACCCTCACTTCAAAAGTCAAACTCTCTCTCTAAAGAGAAACTCTCTCAAAGTCACCATTGGAGCTAAAACTCAAGAAGAACAAGGAGGGCTGGTTTGGACGTGTTTCTTCACCATACATAGTGGGTTTTCTTGCATTTTAGGTATTGTATCCATCCTTGAACCCTCATCTATTCAAGGAGTCCTTTCTAAAAGATTTCAAAAAGGGTTTCAAACTCTACTTTCTTGTATCTTTTATTCTAAGCATGGGTCTTCTTGTAAAAGTGTTTTATTGATTAAAATATGTTTATTATAGCATTAATTGATGATTTTAATGCAAAACTCTAATGAACTCATGTTTATGCATATTTCAAACTTTTAGCTTAAGAAATGGGTTAAGTGAACATGTTTGTGTAGAGAATGAGCTTTGGTTTTCTTGTGTTGTTATTATGATTTAGCTACTGACCTAAGTGACTTATTATGATAAAATATTGGGAAATTTGTTATAGGTGGGGATGGCTTGGTTCCACGGTGAGTTGCTTGTATTGTATAATTCTTACTATAAATTGTTCTTGAGTGGTATGGTCAACCTTCTTGGTGGCAGTGTTTACTTGATGAACTTGATATTACTTAGTATGTATTGTGAATGTGGTTTGAAGGTCTATTATGTCAAGTGAAGAGATATTGAAATTGGAGCTTGTATTGTGTTTTGTGAAGCTTTAATTGCATGTTTGACTTAGATTATGCCTAAATGAAGAATAGGATTATGTGAAGTGTGTAAAGTGTGTGATTTGATGAATGAAGGCCTAAAGCATTCATATAATTAATGTGAATTAAATAGTGCTTATATGGAAGGTGTTCTCAAAAGTACCCTCACACACACTTAAGTGAATGTATGAAGCTAAGTTGAGTAAAAAGGAGAGTCTTGGGGTGAACACTCTTCGTAAGTTTAGATGAAGTGTTTAGTAGCAACCTCACTACATACTAAGAACTTTCTAAGATAGGTCGGAGGATAAATGCCCTTCGTGAGTTGAGATGTGGTGTTCACTAGTTATCCTTAACCTATAGTTTATAATGTTGAGAATCCTTGGGGAGTTATCCCTAGCACCGAGAGGATATGATGAAGGGGTGGTTACACTTCGTGATTTGAGATGTTGTATTCCAATGTACCTCTTGAGATGACTACTCCTCGTTAGAACAGAATGAGTTACTTAGTATCAATCTCTTTATCTCTTAACTATGTGCCCGCATAGGTGTAGCTATTTGTAAAGCCATGTAAAAGCTAAAAAGTATGACCTTACTCTAGGCAAGGGAGGATCCCTCATCCGATAGGGGTTAATATCGGGATTCCATGTGTAGCTCTCATGGTCTTTGTCGGTTAAGCTAACCCCCACAAAAGTAATGAGAATGTGCTAAGTCTTCTAAAAGAGTGTGCTACTTAGGGTAGGTAGTGGAATGGGACGCTATTTATCCATTGCACTAGGTAGGCATTCCGAAAGGGGAGTCTTGGTGAGTCTTATGTGAATTGAATGAACTAAGTCTTCTAAAAGAACGTGCTACTTAGGGTAGGTGGTGGTATGGGACTGTATCTATCCATTGCACTAAGTAGGACCTTCCGAAAGGGAAGACTTGGTGCCAAAACTTCTAAAAGAGTGTACACTTAGGATAGGTGGTGGTATGGGACGCTATCTACTCATTGCACTAAGTAGGCATTCTGAAAGGGAAGTCTTTGGTGTTTTGTTAGGTGTTCTTCTAAAGTCTTGTGTTTGAGTGGTGACTTGTTCTCCCGAGGTGAGTAAGCTCATGGTGGGCAGTCTTAAGGAATTCCTTTGTGTGTATTGAAGGAGGTGTTTAGACGTTTTCTTCATGTCATACTTTGGAGAGTCTTAGGATAACCTCGGTTAGGAAACTCCTACGGAAATGAGTTCACTTCCTCATTAGCAATACCTTGGATGTTCACCATTGTTGGAGTCTTTTAGATCACTGTAAAGTTCTAAATAGTTCACTGTAATGTCAAGATGAGCTTACTGTAAAAATTGGTAAGTTACTGTAAAGTGTATTTTTGGTTTAAATTTATGGAAATCCTTATCTAAGTGTTAAAATATGTTTCTTATGTTGTTTTATTTCCAAATTCATGAATTATATATTTATTTGGAATGAAAGCTTATTTTACTAAAATGTCCCTTTTTGCATGATTTTGCATATGCCATACTTACTACATTGTTTTGTACTAACCTCATACTTTTCTATACTCTATAAGTATAGGTTGGAAGCTTTTGAAGGTTTGAAGGTGAAGCTTGGAAAAGTTCCTCTCAAGAAAAAGTATTTCCTCATATATTCGAGGGCATAGTCCTTTTCTTAGTTTCTTATTTAAAGACTTATTATGTATTTCTCTTTTAATGTAAAGGGCCGTGTCCCTAAGATATTATGTCGTGTCTTAAGTTTGGCTTGTGACGATGAGATTCTCTTAGTATTTATGAAAGACTTCCTTTATTAAATTATTCGTGAAAAGTTATAAATTCCGCACTACTTTTCATGTATTATGTAATGAACGATTGTTAAAGGGGTTGTACAAGACCCCAAAGGGTCAAGTACGCGTTGCCACGATCCAAGGTTTCTCCCTATCTTCTAAGGGGTTCTTTTGAGTCGTGACATAAAATCCAAGTAAAGCCTCTCTAATTTCCCCATTAGTCATTTTTGGGGAAACCACCGGAACCTCATTACCTTGACCTCCAATAGGGACTTTATCACCTTGAGCAACTTGCTCAACTTGAGGAGGAATCTCCTCATTCACATCATTCTCCTCAACTCTCCTAGCCGGTGTCCTCCTCATATTCATCTTTCGAGAAACACAAGGAGAACAATAAGAAAAGAGTACTTATAACTTTTACTCTACGGCACGATTAGGAGTAGAAAAGAAGGGAAACTCTATCGTCCTATAGTCTCTCGCCCATAGATGTGTCGCGATTCACACCGATGGTCAAGACTCTACTAGACGTGACTTGATGAGACTTTTTGTTTCCTAAGGCTAATTTCATAACCTATGCTCTAATACACAACTTGTCACATCCCGCGATCACACCCTAGAAGATATGGCACTCTCAGAGTGCAACCGGCGTACTTGACCTCTCGGAGGTCTTGTACAAACCCTTTCATATCGTTCATCACATATATGTCACGACCAGGGTCTAGACCCTAGTCCAAACCGGCGTCGTTGACCTCTCAGAGGTCGCAGACAAGCCTACATACGTCATCATTACATCGTATAGGTTAATTTTAGCAGAAAATTTAATACTTTTGTTTGCTTTGAAGTATACATAGACTTCATAGTAAGAAATGCAATATATCACATCAGCTCAACACAACCATCTAATAACGATATATTCAAATGAAGAAAATAGTTTATAACTGCATAAATATAAAGTTGCCAAAATGGCACCAATACAACGTCTGAAATAAGTAAGAAAGAAACGCTAGTGGAACACTCTCCACTAACTCATGCCTACGTCTAAGCTAGAATATAAAAGATAAGCATCCTCGAAAGCATGAGGGCCTACCAAGTCTGAATGAATGCTCCACGTCTGGATAGCTCCAACGTAGTCTAGTAAGCTCTAGCGTCCACTTGCACCTGCACCTAAAAGTAGAGTATTGTATGGGATTAGTACACACTTGTACTAAGTATGGGTGTATGCAAGCACATACCAAGGACATGCATGATTAAGAAGAGCTCTCTCCTAACGACATGAGTTATGGAAAGTCAAGTCAGTGGACTTTCCAAATCAGATTAGGAAAGTCATGCTATGAGAGTAACATGCATCATCAGTCTTTTCATATTGCACACAACACATAACATATTTAATATAACACGTACATATACCACATATCATTCGTTCATATGCCATGAGACCTTGGAATCATGGACTTAACACTAGGACTTCCCAAAATGAGGGCTCGACATATGGGACCTCAACTAGGGAGCCTTCTTTAGCAAACACAGAGTCTGCTTCATTCATTCATGCATACTTCCTTTCCATTCGTTTCATTCATTCATAGACTGGTGCAATACTAGCTATACCTAGGATATAGTTTAAGACTCTCATCGGGTTCACTGTGCAATGACCAAGAATGACCTAGTGTCATTACTTGAGTCTAGTTCACCTCTTGATTATCCTAACCAAACACCTTTGGTATCATTCATTTCATTTTGTGCATTACTTAGGCTGGCCTCATTCATTCTTTGGGAACTTTAACTTTAACCGACATAGATCATGTGAGCTCCATGAAATCTTGTGTCTACCCCACACAGAAAAGAGGTTGAATCACTGGCCAAAGTGAAATTAAAACATGCTAGAGTATATAGGGAATTGAACCCTTCTAGATCCCTATGTTGGCTGCATAGGTTCAAAGACTAGGAGATATAAGGAGACCCATACCCGCCTAAACGGACAGTCTCAGTTCATGATATTTACACGAACCTCTGCCTTCCCAAAAGAAGGAATCACGACTCATAGCTAGCCTATCGGTGCTCCATATAGAGTTCCATTACATTCATCTCACACATCATAGAAGCTGGCTTCTAGCATGAGGGCATCATTGCTCATTAGATGATTTTTCATCTCATCATTAGTATTAAGTGTGTATTAACTTTAATACTTTCATTAGAGTGTTCATAGAAACTGGTCTCTTCATTAACTTTACACTCTCATAGGTGAGTATGTTTTGGTAACATTTACTTAGGCTCATTTGAGACCGCTCTCATCTTTCACATTAGCCTCTTATCATGTTGTGACCACATTCATTTGCTTTAGCACAATTGCTCTTCATAATTTCTCACCCATTTACGTGAATGTTCATTTCATCATATGCCAATGCACTTGGCCTTTTTAGTGTGTCTCACACTCTTACTTAACCCTTCTAGGGTCACATTATTCATCACATAACATCTTCGGTTCACTTACTTTATAAACGTATGTTGTACTTATGAGTCCATACACACAAGCCATGAGGCTTCATTCATAGTTCATTTAAGTGATTCATATTTACCCAAGATTATGTCGTACAAGACTTATGCATCTTGTAAGTATGCCAAGATCTCGATTTCGATCCTTATAGGCAGCATTCGTTTAAACATTTTTTCGCGTACGACTAATGTGTCAATACGGAATTTGGCAAGGGAACCCGATTTTGAATCCCTTGGACAACACTTAGCTTCCACTTAATTTTTTATTTAACATTTTGGCTTGGGAACCAATTTCGAATCCCTACACTCACATTTTTTTTTCTTTACTTAATCTCAAACGTCTAAGCTTGGGGTCCGATATCGAACCCCCACACTCACGTTTCATTTAATTTCTTAATTCTTCTCTGTTGAATCGATAGGATGTGGGATCGATCCCCCACAACCTCACCCTATTTTTATTTATATTTTCTCCTTACTTTCTAATTCGGCCGAGAGGTTGTTGGTTCGATCCCCACATACCTCATTTTATTTTCCTTTAATTGTTTCTTCCTGTTCTATTGTTTGACCGAGAGTATGTGGGTTTGAACCCCACATGCCTCATTTTATTTATGTCTTATTTTTGGTCAAGGCACACATGTTCGAATCCCATATACCTCATTTCTTTTTTTTTCTTTGTTTTAAGCTTTCAGGTAGTGAGGTCTCGGGTTCAATCCCTGATGACCTCACATATTTTAGTTTCTTCTTAAATTTCCAGAATGTCCAACATTTGGCCGAAACCAAATTTCCAGAAAGCTGGAAATTTGTTCACCTTTTTGGAGTCCAGTTTCTCAACCTTTAAACGTTAGATTTAGGACATTTTCGTGTAGAATCTAGTGCATCATTAGGTGCGTTTTCTTTGTTATGTTTTATCAAGATTTTTCACTCAATTCAGCAACATTACACTCATATGAACATCACGGTTTTAACATATTCCTACACGTAAAATACAATAATTTAACATGTCAATTTAAGGCTTCAAACCGAGACCAAAGTCACATCACACACATGCACCCACAAGTTAACATATAACACATTTTTTGGAAATACTTTGTCATTTCTCACATAATTTCCAAAAACACGTACAAACACGTAATCACAATCAGCACTAAAATGATCTATCAGAAGTCATTCCAACGCATGCATCGATTCTTTCAGAGAATCTAATGACAGGGGCATACATTGGGGACAACCTTAGTTTTTCGATTGAGATTAAACTGAACCTTAGGGGTCTCTTGGGAGAGGGACCAAGAGGGAAGAAAACCCATACCTTAATGTCGTTCAACACTTTTTTCAATGATTCCAATTCTCACGAAACCAAGCACCACCACCGAAACCTCAACACAATCACGTCGAGAAACCCCTTTTTGCTTTACGTTTTCAGATTGTCTTTACTTTTGAGTTTTAGCGTTAAAGTTCTTGATGAACTTTACTTTTTTGTTCTGTTCTTTTCTTTAACTGAAGAATGATCGTGCAAGTGAGGTGGGAGTAGAGAGAAACGTGAGAATGAGTGGTAGCTTAGGATTAGGAGATTTAGGTGGAGACTTAGTCAAACTAAGACTTCTCCTTAACTTATTAAAAATATGATTTTTCAAAGGATAAGTGAAATGACCACCATGCCCCTAAAAAATCAGATAATAATCATCAATTTAATCCACCTAAACGTTGCTTCCACAAAGGCTCGAACTCGGGTGAAGCCCCCATTGCGAAACGGGTTATTATGGGTCGACCCGACCCGACCCGTTCCTCTAATTAAATTAATTAATTAATTAATTAGTTACTTAGGGTAATTACAATACTACCCCTAGCTTGGAAAAGACCATTTTACCCCCAGACCCTCCAAACCTAAGATTACCCCTTTTAAGCCCGGTAAAAACTCATCTGGTGAATCTCTTCAATTCGGGTGCCCTACATGGTTGGTTCCCACCTTGCCTAGCTCAACTAACTCACCAAGTTGGTTGGCTTGGCTAGTGAATAGGTTCTGAGGTATGGTTCCACGGGCAACAAGCCGTGTGAACCCGGTATAATCCAGACATTCTAGGTACGTTTAAGCATTACTTAGCTTAGTCATTTTCAGGTTGTTACATTATCCCCCCCTTAGGAACATTCGTCCCCGAATGATACTTCTAATTATCTAGTATAATGCCAATCATATCATAACATAAGTACTTTACACAGTCAAGCAATATCAACAAAGAATAGAGGAGACAAGGAAACTTAGACTTAAGAGTAAGGAGTCTAACCTCAAGAGATGAAAAGATGACGATATCGGGATGTCATATCGGCCTTGGCCTCCCACGTAGCACCCTCAACAAGATGGTTACTCCACAATACCTTCACTGTGGCAACCTCCTTGTTTCTCAGCCGGTTTACCTGCCGGTCTAAAATCTCAACAGGAACCTACTCGTAGGAAAAGTCTTCATCAACCCCCAAACCTTTAATAGGAAGAATCAATGCTCGATCACCAAGGCATTTATTTAACATAGAGACATGAAAGACTGGATGAATGGAAGCTAGCTCCGCAGGCAACGCCAACTCATAGGCCACCTCACCCACACCCTGTAGAATCTCGTATGGCCTGACGTACCTCAGACTCAACTTCCCCTTCCTGCCAAACCTTATCACCCTCTTTATGGTTTATATCTTCAAGTATACTTGGTCACCAACATCAAACTCTAAGGGCCGCTTCCTGTTATCTGCATAAGACTTCTGCCGAATATAAGCAGTAGCCAACTTGTCCCTAATCACCCTAACCTTCTCTAAGGCCTCATAAATGATCTTTGGACTCAGAATGGATGACTCTCTAACCTCGAACCACCCAACTGGAGACCTACACCTCCTACCATACAGTGCCTCAAATGGTGCCATCCCAATACTGGAGTGATAGCTATTATTGTATGAGAACTCTATCAATGGCAGATGGTTGTCCCAACTACCTCTGAAGTCGATCACACACGCCCTCAACATGTCCTCCAATGTCTGAATGGTGCGCTCTGCCTACCCATCTGTCTGAGGATGGAAGGTAGTACTGAGCTTTACCTGCGTGCCTAAGCTCTTCTCGAAGGATCTCCAGAAATGCAAAGTGAACTGAGCTCCTCTATCTGAAATGATAGACAAAGGAATCCCATGCCACCTCACAATCTCATCAGTGTAGAGTCTCGCATAATCCTCGGCCCTGTAAGTAGACTTCACAGGGATAAAGTGGGCAGACTTAGTCATCCTGTCCACAGTAACCCATATGGAGTCATGCTGTCTCTAAGTCCTCAAAAGATCAACCACGAAGTCCATGTTAATGGCCTCCCACTTCCAAGTTGGAACCTCAATCATCTGAGCAAGACCACCAGGCTTAAGGTGCTCCGCCTTAACCTGCTAACAATTAGGACACTTGGCCACATACTCAGCAATGTCCTTCTTCATGCCATCCCACCAATAGACCTGCTTGAGGTCATGATACATCTTGGTGGAACCTCGATGTATCGAATACCTGGAACCATGCGCCTCTGCAACAATCCTGGTCCGCAAACCATCCACGTCTGGTACACACAGCCTGTCCTGGTATCTAAGTATGCCGTCACCTCCAAAAGCAAAGGACTCATTCATCTTTATCAGCACTGAGTCCTTCAACTCCATCAAAACAGGATCAAGATGCTGACCCTTCTTGACTTCAACTACCAAGGATGATTCAGAACTAGGATGAACTGAAACACCCCCGCTAGTATAAGCCATCAACCGCACACCCAGTCTGGACAGTTTGTGTACATCCTTCACCAACTCCTTCTTCCCATCATCAACGTGGGTTGTACTTCCCATGCTCAACCTGCTTAAACCATCAGCAACAACATTTGCCTTCCTTGGATGGTAGTGGACACTCATGTCATAGTCCTTCAACAGCTCCAACCATCTCTGCTGACGTAGATTCAACTCCCTCTGTGTGAACACGTACTAGAGACTCTTGTGGTATGTGAACACATCCACATGCACTCCGTACAAGTAATGTCTCCACGGCTTCAATGCAAGCACCAGAGCTGCCAACTCCAGGTCACGAGTGGGATAATTCTTCTCTTGAACCTTGAGCTGTCTGGAAGCATAGGCTATCACCTTACCACCCTGCATAAGAACACAACCCAAACCAACCCTAGATGCGTCATAATAAATGGTGTAATTCTCACCACATTTAGGTAATGTAAGCACTAGGGCTGAAGTGAGTCTTTCCTTGAGCTCCTGGAAGCTCTTCTCACAAGTCTCCGCCCATTCAAACTTGGCTTTCTTATTAGTCAAAGCTGTCAGTGGGGCAGCAATGGAAGAAAAACCCTCCACGAACCTGCGGTAGTAACCTGCCAATCCCAGAAAGCTACAGATATCGGTGGGAGTAAGGGGTCTTGGCCAATTCTTAACAGCCTAAGTCTTCCTGGGGTCCACCTCCACACCCTGATCGGACACAACATGACCCAGGAAGGTCACTAATCTAAGCCAAAATTCACACTTGCTGAATTTGGCATACAACTGATGTTGTCTAAGTACCTGCAAGGTTAGTCTCAAATGTTGTTCATGCTCTTCCTTGGTCTTAGAGTAGATGAGGATGTCATCAATGAATACTATGAAAAAAGAATCAAGGTATTCACGGAAGACTCTGTTCATGAGGTCCATAAATTCAGCTGGTGCATTAGTGAGACCAAATGACATGACTAGGAACTCATAATGACCATAACGGGTACGAAAGGCTGTCTTTGGGATATCTTAATCCCTAACCCTAAGCTGATGATACCCGAAATGAATATCAATCTTCGAGAAGAAACTAGACCCTTGGAGCTGATCGAATAAGTCATGTATTCTGGGAAGTGGATACCTGTTCTTTAGAGTGACTTTGTTGAGCTACCGATAATCGATACACATCCTAAGGGTTCCATCCTTCTTTTTCACAAACAGCACTGGAGCGCCCCAAGGGGATATGCTCGACTGGATGAAGCCCTTATAAGTGAGATCTTTTAACTGCAGCTTCAACTCTTTGAGTTCAGCTTGAGCCATTCTGTAGGGAGGAATTGAAATCGGTTTGGTATAGGGATCTAGGTCGATACCAAATTCAATCTCTCGATGGGGAGGGACTCCAGGCAAATCATCAGGAAAAATATCTTGGAACTCATTCACTACAGGCAGAGTGTCTATGGAAGGAATGTCATGATCTAGATCATTGACACTCACAAGATGGAATAACAATCCCTTGGACATCATTTTATTAGCTCTTAGGTTCGAAATCAAGGGACTTGAACGACTCGAATTTTACCCCTCCCAGACCAGATCTACTTCATAAGGGAAACGGAATCTCACAACCCTACTACGACAATCCATGAAGGCATAACATTTATGGAGCCAGTCCATACCAAGTATAATATCGAAGTCATTCATGCGTAACTCAACAAGGTTTGCACACATAGTCTTGCCACATACTACTATTGGGCAGTCTTTATGAACCCTATCAGCTCTCACATTTTCACCTAATGGAGTACTAACTACAATATGATCATGAGAAACCTTAGGTAGTGTTTCAAAAGTAAGAGCAAGCAAGGGAGTCACAAAAGAAAGCGTAGACCCTGGATCAAGTAAAGCATAAACAGAGGTTGAGAAAACTTGCAGCATACCTGTGACCACATCAGCAGACTTCTCCTGCTCCTCCCTGCCCTTCAAGGCGTAGAATCTGTTCCTCTTAGGAGGCTCGGCTGCAGTAGCATTCTAGGCCTAGGCTGAACATTATCTCTAGCCTGAACCCTATTCTGTGGGCAGTCCCTGACCATGTATCCGCTCTTTCCGCAACCGAAGCAGGCATTTGTGCCTAGTCTGCACTCTCCACTGTGAATACGGCCACACTTGCCACATTCCTTTCTGGGACGTTGCACATCACCTACATTGCCCTTCTTGGGCTCGGGTCTTCCTTCTCTAGGTGTTGCACTCCTCTGAGAGTTAGAGTTCCCTGAACTCTGATGCCCCTTTTTAAATTTGGGCTGATCACGAGCTCCAAAAGTGCTCCTCCCACCACCTTTGCTAAAACCTGTCTGGTCAGAAGGGTTAGGCCTCCTGACCTCACATACTCTCCTCTTCTTCCGGCTGTCCTCAACCTGTTGTACATGTACCATAAGCCTGGACAAGTCCATGCTATCATGGAGCATCGCAGCCCGACACTCCTCCTCTAATTCCTCTGAAATTCCCGTAAGGAACCTGCAAATCTCATCCCTGTTGTTCGACACAAGAGAAGTGGCATACCTAGACAATTTAACGAATTTCAGGGAATACTCCCTGACAGTCATCGAGCCCTGCTTAAGGTTGATGAACTCCTCAACCTTAGCCTCTCTTATCTCTCTGGGAAAGAACCTCTCCAGAAAGGCTGTCTTAAACATCTCCCATGTGATCGGACCTCCACCCAACGCCCTGCTATCCTGCCACATCTTGCACCAAGCGTGTGCAACATCCTTCAACTGGTACGAGGCCAGCTCATCTTTCTCAATCTCTGTGGCCCCCATCACCACTAGAATCTTCTGGACCTCCTCCACGAACTCCTGAGGATCCTCTGTAGTCTTAGATCCTATAAAGATTGGAGGATTCATCCTCATAAAATCTCGCAACATGTTCGCCATGTTGTGGGCTGGTGGGTTCTCCCGCTGAACCTCCTGTCTGTTGGCCTGAGCCGTCATAGCCTGAGCCTGCACAGTGATGGCTTGAGCCATCTTGCCAAAGTTGTCCGCACCTCAGCATCAGTCAACCCAGCTTGGTTAACTGGCATGGCCACTACTGTAGCTGGAGCCTAGGGTGGAACTTGGTTGTCCCAGCAGCTGCTCCTACTCTTCCCCGACCAGCGTTCCCCCTTGTGTTCATTTTCTTGTGATGTTAGATACGCTCATAACACCAAGAAAACAGACATTAAGGAAAACACGATAAGATCAGAAGAAGGGAAATTTTCCTACGCATCATGCAGTCTCTAATTCATGATAGTGGTGCACTTCACTATCATAAGTTAGAAACTAATCGATGTGGTTGATGTGAACTTATTATCCTTACAATTTAACCTAATGCTCTGATACCACGTTTGTCACGACCGGAGTCTAGACCCTAGTCGAAACCGGCGTCGTTGACCTCTCAAAGGTCGCAGACAAGCCTACTGTCACATCCCAAAACCATACCGTAGAAGATAGGGTACAATCTTGGATTGTAACCGGCGTCGTCGAACTCTCGGAGTTCTAAGACAAGCCTCTTTCATATCATTCATTGCGTACACATAGTGAAAAGTTGTGCGGAATTAAAACTTTTCACAAAATATAATATAGTCTTAAAAATCTCTTTCATATAAAAGAAATAGGAAAACACTAAGTCTCAATCTCATCATCTTAAGACACAAGAACACTTGGGACACGGCCCATACTTCAATACGAAAATAGAAAGACATAGTCTATTACAATACTTCAAAAAAAACATAAAATGACATATATGCCCTCGAGTCAAGTGAGGACATACTTCAACTCTTCTTGAACAATCTTCTAAGTCCAATTCTTCACTTCCCAAAGCTCTTCACCTATAAAGAACTATAGATAGAAAATAAAGCATGGAATTAGTACAACCACATGTACTAAGTATGGCATATGCATAAAATCATGAAAACGGACTTTATTGGAAATATGCATCTTTTCATTTTACAAATCATATATTAATCATAATAACATCATTAATCCATTTAGAAACACATAAGAAAGCAATTAATCAAGAATACCAAATTTAGGCATCACTTTACAGTGAATTGACTTCACTGTTTCAGTGACTTACTAACTCCTTTAATAACTAACTTCTAGAATGTAATTCCCTCACTTAAAGTCATCCTAAGATTCACTTAAGTCACACAAAGAGAGACTGCCCATACACCCTCTCTAGATGTGCCTAAACGACCCTTAAGATTACCTACAATGAGTTACATACATACTTACAAAGCAATCATAAACATCATTGTGAGATTTCTCTACCAATCATGAATCCTAAGTCTCCCATGAGTAAGATGTGAAAGAACCGCCCATACAATCCCTTACACACACACTCAAGTGATCCTATGGACTCCTTATAGTAGAATCATTCTCACTAAATCACCAACCATAGGTGATATGACAACTCTACCCAAAGCTATCAAAAGACCTACTTAAGTAAATCAAGAAGATAACGTCCATAGTGACCTCTTCAAGATTACCTAAATAGTCCTTAAGACTACCTAAGTCTTATATCATGTCAACAAGATTAACCAACTTCCCTAACTAGAGTCATCCTCAAGACTTCCAAAGATAAGACATGAAGAGATCATCCTTCCATGCCCTCCTCACACTTTAGCTAAGGAATTCTTAAGCCAATTTAGATAAGGCACTCATTTATTTACATAGTTACTAACATAGGTCATTAGTTCATTAGTTCATTAAGACTCATACATCACATAGGAGACTCACATAATGCATCACATAAGACACTCACATAATGGTCTTGGACAAGACCTAGGAAATTCCACATAACACCTTCAAAGCCTATTGTGCAATGTCTAGATAGCGTCCCATACCACCACCTAAACCTCATAAAATTATCTAATGCTAATAGGTATTCCATATGAGAATAGGCAATAACCGACATAGACCATGGTAGCAAGACATGGAATCCGGAGTTCTATCCTACTTCGATGAGGTTGTTCTACTTGCCAATGGTAGAACTTGGACACATCCCATGTAGGCACATGGTTAAGAAATATGAAGGGCTTCTTTGGATTCTAGTCTCATACTTAACTAGAACTACTTCCCTTGCCATACTCACTCGGTGCTAGCCTTCTTTCTCATAGAGTATTTCATACATTAGGTTTACATAAAAGGGTTCTATATCTAGTTCATAACCCAATTACATTTACCCTAACAAGGAAGGTCCACTAGGGCTACCTCACAATGGCAATAAGAAGCTCATGATGACTTTCCTAAGTGTTAATATGATGCCATTCCAGCCAACTAACCTTAAGTCCATCATTCCTTTACTTTAAAGGATACCATTACGGCTTACACTTCAATCAATCTTAACCTTCCCCTTAAGTCAAGGTTTGCACATAAGAGACTCTAATAACATCATTTAAAGTCACATGTCATTCATACATTCAAGACTAAGAGTTATAACACCCTAAATCAAGACATCACATATCCATAATCATATATACATCAAGCAAGAGATACAAGTCAACCAAGACAAGACATCACATACTTCACTTTTAACACATAATACAAGTCATTCTAGAAACACCTCTAAAACAACCTAACATCTTCAAGTCACCCTGTATATCATCATAACATCATTAATATACTCCACATAGACTCATAAAGTCAAGTAGGAATAACCAAGACTTAACCTAACACTACTCTCATAATGTCAAGTCAAAGTCTAACATGATCATTTAAGGCAACATAACTAGAAGAATACATACATGACTATATAACTTCACATGTAGATAGGTAATGTCATGGTTCACATAATCAAACTACACAAATAGCCACATAACTTCAAGTAGTTGCCAATAAGGCCATGCTCAAAATATTGCACAAAGTAACGCCGACAAGGCCACGTCAATTGCAAGTAAAACACATAACACCGCCACCATAAGTGGACCATACCAAGCACAATAGAATCAAAGTATAATTAATATCAAATTAAAGAAAATGGGGCAGCATACCTTCATCCCCTCATCCACACTTCAATTCAATGCCAAATCAACCAATTCAACATCACAAGGCCCTTACCCATGACCATGAACAATAATTCAAAGCAATAACCATAAAACCCAATGAATATACATCAATTCAATCTAGGTTTAACAATATAAGATCAATTAAATATCAATTGAATACAATTCTTATATCATTATAAAGCCAATAAGAAACTACACAACAATTCATCAATATTAGCTTAATATCAAGTAACCCAATAAGTAGTAAAAACTAGGGTTCATCAATTTACATGGGTTCATAGGTAATTTATGTTAAAATCATCAATACAATATCAATTAGATCATAATTCAATGTTTAGAAATCATTTATGCAAGAACCCATGGTAGAATCCTGAAATTGGACAATTCACTTTAGAAAACTTTGTAAAACATTTTGAGAGTTGGGCTCCTTGATGAAATAAGTTTCAAGGATCAAAAGCCATACCTCAAGGATGATAATACGTCACTTTGATGAAGAATTTCAACACAAAATCCCCTCACCAAGCTGCCTCTTCAATAGGGTCTTTAATGGAGGTTTGGGATATTTTCTAAGTGTTTTCGGTTTTCAATTTGGAAGAATGAAGTCTTTAGGGTGTTAACTACTTATATAGTTAATTAAAATACCCATAAGACCCTCAAATAACCGTCCAACATTTAATTTAGAAGTGGGGTGAATTTACAATTCACCCCTTCGCTTGGCAGCAACACCTGCGCAGGAACAGGTGCGCGCGACGACTCACCCTTGACGGGGCGTCACTGCCTCGACGGGCCGTCACAGGCCTCCGTCGGTGGCTACAGTGGCTGGAAAAAGTTCAATTCTTCACCCAAGGCTAAGTCCCCCTCGACGGGACCCTGTTACGGAGCATCACAGCCACGACTGGCCGTTGACTGCTCCGTCGCCAAGGCTGCCTACGACAGCCTGCACACTGATTTTTGGGTCCTTCTTCAAGGACCCTTTGATGGTCCTTGGGGATAATTTCCCGAACGTTTCCAACCCAAATACAATAGTCTATAAGTTTAATACCTCTCACATGAAATTCATCCAAAAGAACATGTAAAACTCAACAAAAATTGCCTAGACGTACAAGGTCGACTCAAGGCATATCTTTCGAACGCCTTGGACGTTCTTGGTCGTTTGACCTCCAAACTTCACGAAACTTTAACCACTGCCTATACATGCTATATTAACTCAATTAAGAACCTTAAAACACCATTAAACACACATAAACACATATAACCACATTTTAGACATTTTGGTGACTTAGTCGTCAAACGTCTTAGTCGTCCTTGACGTTTGACTTCCAACACCTCTAATATTTTAGCTACTGCCTATATACTATATTTTAGGCATATTTAGGACATTATAAAACCAAGACCAACATATTAGGCTCTAGATCACCTAAGCTATTTTCGAGGTATTACACCTACATACGTCATCATTACTTCGTATAAGTTAATTTTAGCGGAAAATTTAAAACTTTTGTTTGATTTGAAGTATACATAGACTTCATAGTAAGAAATACAATATATCACATCAGTTCACCACAACCATCTAATAACGAGATATTCAAATGAAGGAAATAGTTCATAACTACATAAATATAAAGTTGCCAAAATGGCACCAATACAACGTCTGAAATAAGTAAGAAAGAAACGCTAGTGGAACACTCTCCACTAGCTCATGCCTACGTCTAAGCTAGAATATAAAAGATAAGCATCATCGAAAGGATGAGTGCCTACCAAGTCTGGATGAATGCTCCACGTTCGGATAGCTCTAACGTAGTCTCGTAAGCTCTAGCGTCCACCTGCACCTGCACCTAAAAGTAGAGTATTGTATGGGATTAGTACACACTTGTACTAAGTATGGGTGTATGCAAGCACACACCAAGGACATGCATGATTAAGAAGAGCTCTCTCCTAACGACATGAGTTATGGAAAGTCAAGGTAGTGGACTTTCCAAATCGGATTAGGAAAGTCATGCTATGAGAGTAACATGCATCATCATTTTTTTCATATTGCACACAACACATAACATATTTCATATAGCACGTACATATACCACATATCATTCGTTCATATGACATGAGACCTTGGAATCATGGACTTAACACTAGGACTTCCCAAAATGAGGGCTCAACATATGGGACCTCAACTAGGGAGCCTTCTTTAGCAAACATAGAGTTTGCTTCATTCATTCATGCATACTTCCTTTTCATTCGTTTCATTCATTCATAGAATGGTGCAATACCACCTATACCTAGGATGTAGTTTAAGACTCTCATCGTGTTCACTGTGCAATGACCAAGAATGACCTAGTGTCATTACTTGAGTCTAGTTCACCTCTTGATTATCCTAACCAAACACCTTTGGTATCATTCATTTCATATTGTGCATTACTGAGGCTGGCCTCATTCTTTCTTTGGGAATTTTAACTTTAACCGACATAGATCATGTGAGCTCCATGAAATCCTGTGTCTACCCCGCACCGAAAAGAGGTGGAATCACCGGCCAAAGTGAAACCAAAACATGCTAGCGTATATAGGGAATTGAAACCTGCTAGATCCCTATGTTGGTTGCATAGGTTCAAAGACTAGGAGATGTAAGGAGACCCATACCCGCCTAAACGGACAGTCTCATCTCATGAGATTTACACGAACCTCTGCCTTCCCGAAAGAAGGAATCGCGACTCATAGCTAGCCTATCGGTGCTCCGTATAAAGTTCCATTACATTCATCTCACACATCATAGATGCTGGCTTCAAGCATGAGGGCATCATTGCTCATTACATGATTTCTCATCTCATCATTAGTATTAAGTATGCATTAACTTTAATACTTTCATTAGAGTGTTCATAGAGACTGGTCTTTTCATTAACTTTACACTCTCATAGGTGAGTACGTTTTGGTAATATTTACTTAGGCTCATTTGACGATAACACTCATCTTTCACATTAGCCTCTTATCATGTTGTGACCACATTCATTAGATTTAGCACAATTGCTCTTCATAATTACTCACCCTTTTACGTGAATGTTCATTTCATCATATGCCAATGCACTTTGTAACA
This sequence comes from Solanum lycopersicoides, assembly GCA_022817965.1. NCBI lineage: Eukaryota > Viridiplantae > Streptophyta > Magnoliopsida > Solanales > Solanaceae > Solanum > Solanum lycopersicoides. The sequence continues at coordinate 21,241 of JAJJBR010002410.1, forward strand.
ACCCTAAAAATTAATAAGATAAGAAATGCTTAATGTGTCAAGAATGCCTACGATTAGACCAAGGTTCACACGGATTGATGCGCGTAGAACCAGACCTCGAAACCCTTGCTACAGCAAAGCAACTAACTTGGGGAGTTAGTTGAGCTTGGAAAGGTTGGGTCCAACCATGTAGGGCTCTCGAATACGAAGATTTACTCGAAAGAGTCTTTATCGGACTTAAAAAGAAGAAATCTTAGGTTTGAAGGGTCTAGGGGTAAAATGATCTTTTACCAGGCTAAGGGCAATATCGTAATTACCCTAAATATATATTTAATTATTTAATTAATAAAGTGGAGGGGCAATTTGGGGAGAGAGAGCTGAAATTGAGCCCTTGAAGTGAAGTCTTGCTCCACCCGGGTTCGAACCTAGGTGGGAGAAATGATTTAATGTGATTTTTTTTAATTGGTGAATTAATTTAATAAATTAATAATTAATGGCTGATTTAAGAAAAAATGAATATCAGATTTTTATTATTAATTATTATTTATTTATTAATTAATGTGTTTATGACTAAGTCTCCTAGTTGACTAAGTCTAAACTACTTCACCTCTTTTAACTCTCTCTCTCACGCTCATCTCTCTCACGTTTCTCCACTCTTTTCACGATTTCTCTCTGCCTAAACAACTACAAGAACAGAAAAATTACTAAAGTTCTTCACACTTGAAGAACTCACACGAAAATATAAGAAAACAAGCTAAGTGAACACGTTAGGCAAAGAGAGGGTTTTTCCGTTGAAAGTTTTGTGTTGAAACTTGGATTGAACGTGAGTTTTGGAGAAGATTTGGGAAGCAACTTCAAGGTTTGAACGTCAAAATAAGGTATGGGTTTTCTTCTCTCTTGGTCCCTTTCCCAAGAGACCCCTTAAGGCTCATATTATTCATTCGAAAACTAGGATTGTTTCCCTTTTTGCATGCCCCTGTCACTAGCTCTCAATGAATCGTAGGTTGGGTATGATTGCTGGTAGATTTAGGTGTATGTTATGTTTTCATGATGAACATGATTATGTTTGTCTACTTGAAATCGTAGGAAAGACAACTATGTATTCGAAAGTTTGTGCAAGTGTGTGCATGTGCAAAAATGTTAATGTGAATGTACTGTGAATGAGGTCTCGAGTTAAGGCTTCAAGTTTGATATTGTTTTGGTTGTCATTTTACGTGCATAAACCTATGTAAATCGTGATGTTCATTAAAATGGAAGTGGGGCTGATTTGAGTATCAATATTTTGGTTAAACGAATCCATGAAACACAACCCAAAAAGTGTTAAATGATCCATGAATTTTCCTAAGTTTCAAGTGGAAATATTGGTGAAAATAAGCTAAGAAAATGATTAAGTTTCCAGCAAAAATCATAAGTTTAGTTTAGGCTAAAGTATAGAGAAGTAATCTGGAAATTTAAATTGATTTTAAAGGGATGAGGCCACCAGGATTCGAACCTGTGACCTCACCCGTATGATACCTTAAATTCGCAAGAAAAAGAAAAGGGTTCAGGGGGATTCGAAATGGGGTATATTGGCTGAGAAAGGAGAGTGCAAAAAATTAAATAAATAAAATGGGAGGCGTGGGAATCGAACTCACGACCTCCAGGCAGCGAATGAAGTGAAAGAAGAAAATTAAAGAAAGGAAATGTGAGGCGTGGGGATCGAACCCACGACCTCAAGGCTGGAAAGGAGAAAGGGCGAAATAAAAAGAAAATAAAGTGAGGCTGTGGGGGCTCGATCCCACAACCTCACTGCCAATCGCATAGCTAAGTCAATTTTTAAATAAAAATAAAATAAGGAGGTTGTGGGGGTTCGAACCCACAACCTCTCAGTCCCTAGCGAAATAAAGAGTAAATAAAGAGAGGCTGTGGGGGTTTGATCCCACAACCTCTTGGTCCATGCGAATTGGACAAGAAAATTTTAAATGAAAAATAAAAGGGGTTGTGGGGTTTCGATCCCACAACCCTTCGGCCAACTAAGAGTAGAATCCAAGGAGAAAAATAAAGAGAGAATGTTGATGTTGGGGCTCGATCTAGGGTCCCAATGTCATGTGGATTACAAATAAAATCAAGGAAAAATGTAAGTATTGTCCAAGGTATTCGAACTTGGGTTTCCTAGCCCGAATTTCCGTATTGATACATAAATCATACGTGAATTAAATGTTCAAGAATAATGCCACCTACATAGATTGAAATCGAGATCTTGGCATACATACAAGATAAATAAGTCTTGTACTACATAACCTTGGGAAGATATGAGTCACTTAACGAATTATGAATGAAGCCTCATGGCTTGTATGTATAGACCCATAAGTCTAGCATACGCTTAAAAATAAGTGAACCTAAGATGTATGTAATGAAATGAAGTAACTAGGAGGGTTAAGTACGAGTGTAAAATACACTAAATGTCCAAGTGCATTGGCATAGGATGAAATGATTATTATGTAATAAAATGATGAAACCCCAGAAGGGTTAAGTAAGAGTGTGAAACACACAAATGGCCAAGTGCATTGGCATATGATGAAATGAACATTCACGTAAAAAGGGGGTGAGTAATTATGAAGAGAAATTGTGCTAATGTTAATGAATGTGGTGACAACATGATATGAGGCTAATGTAAAAGATGAGAACAATCTCAAATGAGCCTAAGTAATTGTTACCAAAACGTACTCACCTATGAGAGTGTAAAGTTAATGAAGAGACCAGTCTCTATGAACACTCTAATGAAAGTATTGAGATTAACACACTTAATACTAATTATGAGATGAGAAATCATCTATTGAGCTATGATGTCCTCATACTAGAAGCCAGCTTCCATGACGTATGAGTTGAATGTAATGGAACTTTATACTGAGCATCGATAGACTAGCTATGAGCGGTGATGCCTTCTTTCGGGAAGGGCGGAGGTTCACGTAACTCTCATGAGATGAGACTGTTCGGCTTGCCGGGTATGGGTCTCCTTATATCTCCTAGTCTTCGAACCTATACTGCCAATATAGGGATCTGGCGGGGTTCAATTCCCATGTACGCTAGCATGTTTTGGGGTCACCTTGGCCGGTGATTCTACCTCTTTTCGGTGTGGGGGAGACACTGGATTTCATAATGCTCACATGATATATGTCGGTTAAAGTTAATGTTCCCAATGAATGAATGAGGCCAGCCTCAAATGATGCACATAATGAAATGAATGATACCAAAGGTGTTAGGTTAGGATAATCAAGAGGTGAGCTAGACTATAGTAATGACACTAGGTTATTCTTGATCATTGCACAGCAAACCCGATGAAAGTCTTAAACTACATCCTAGGTATAACTGGTGTTCACACTAGCCTATGAACGAAATGAAATGAAGTACGTATGAATGAATGAAGCAGACTCTGTGTTTGCTAATGAAGACTCCCTAGTTGAGGTCCCATATGTTGAGCCCTCATTTTGGAAAGTCTTAATGTCAAGTCCATGATTCCAAGGTCTCATGGCATATGAATGAATGTTATAAAAGATGTTATGTGTTGTATGCTATATGATATGTGCTATGTGTAAGATGTTATGTGTTGTGTCCAATATGATAGGTATGATGATGCATGTTACTCTCATGGCATGACTTTCCTAATCCAAATTTGGAAAGATCACTGACTTTCCTAATCCAAATTTGGAAAGCTCACTGACTTTCCTAATCCAAATTTGGAAAGTTCACTAACTTTCCTAATCCCAATTTGGCAAGTCCACTGACTTGACTTTCCATAATCATGTTGTTAGGAAAGAGCTATCCTTTCTCATGCATGTCCTTGGTGTGTGCTTGCATATACCCATACTTAGTACAAATGTGTACTAATCCCATACAACTCTATACTTTTAGGTGCAGGCACAAGTGGACGCTAGAGCTTACAGGTTGACGTTGCAGCTATCCGGACGTGGAGCTTTCATCCGGACTTGGTAGGCCCTCATGCTTTTGAGGATGTCTACCGTTACTATCTATCTTAGATGTAGGCTTTAGCTAGTGGAGCATGTTCCACTAGTGTTTCTTTCCATTTTTATTTCAGACATGGTATTGGTGCCATTTTGGCAATATACATTTATTACAGTACTGCACTGTTTCTTTCATTTGATTATCTCTATATTAGATGGTTGATTTGTGAACGCCCATGATGTTTAGTTTAAAAATGTTTAGCATGAAATAAGAAAACAAAAAGTTCAAATTTTCCGCTAAAATTAACCTAGATGAAGTAAGAATGACGTATGTAGGCTTGTCTGCGACCTCTGAGAGGTCAACGACGTCGGTCTCGTCTGGGGTCTAGATTCCGGTCGTGACACACTTGGCCTTTTTAGTGTGTTTCACACTCTTACTTAACCATTCTAGGGTCACATCATTCATCACATAACATCTTAGGTTCACTTACTTTATAAACGTATGTTGTACTTATGAGTCCATACACACAAGCCATGAGGCTTCATTCATAGTTCATTTAAGTGATTCGTATTTACCCAAGATTATGTTGTACAAGACTTATGCATCTTGTAAGTATGTCAAGATCTCGATTTGATCCTCATAGGCAGCATTCGTTTAAACATTTATTCGCGTACGACTTATATGTCAATACGGAATTGTGCAAGGGTTTCGAATCCCTTGGACAACACTTAGCTTCCACTAATTTTTGATTTAACATTTCGGCTTGGGACCCAATTTTGAATCCCTACATTTACATTTCTTTTTCTCTTCCTTTTTTTTTCTTTACTTAATCTCAAACGTCTAAGCTTGGGATCCGAGATCGAACCCCCACACTCACATTTCATTTAATTTGTTAATTCTTCTCAGTTGAACCGGGAGGATGTGGAATCGATCCCCCACAACCTCACCCTATTTTTATTTATATTTTCTCCTTACTTTCTCATTTGGCCGAGGGGTTGTGGGTTCGATCCCAACATACCTCATTTTATTTTTTTTAATTGTTTCTTCCTGTTCATTTGTTTGACCGAGAGGTTGTGGGTTCGAACCCCACACGCCTCATTTTATTTATGTCTTATTTTTGGTCAAGGCACCCGGGTTCGAATCCCATATACCTCATTTTTTTTAAGCTTTCATGTAGTGAGGTCTCGGGTTCAATGCCTGATGACCTCACATATTTTAGTTTCTTTTTGAATTTCCAGAATGTCCAACATTTGGCCGAAACCAAATTTCCAGAAAGCTGGAAATATGTTCACCTTTTTGCAGTCCAGTTCTCAACCTTTAAACGTTAGATTTAGGACATTTTCGTGTAGCATCTAGTGCATCTTTAGGTGCGTTTTCATGGTTACTTTTGATCAAGATTTTTCACTCAATTCAGCAACATTACACTCATATGAACATCACGGTTTTAACATATTCCTACACGTAAAATAAAACAATTTAACATGTCAATTTAAGGCTTCAAACAGAGACCAAGGTCACGGCACACACATGCACCCACAAGTTAACATATTACACATTTTTCGGAAACACTTTGTCATTTCTCAAATAATTTCGAACACACGTACAAACACGTAATCACAATCAGCCCTAAAATCATTTACCAGAATTCATACCAACGCATGCATCGATTCTTTCAGAGAATCTAATGACAGGGGCATGCAACGGGGACAACCTTAGTTTTTGAATTGAGATTAAACTGAACCTTAGGGGTCTCTTGGGAGAGGGACCAAGAGGGAAGAAAACCCATACCTTAATGTCGTTCAACACTTGTTTCAATGCTGCCAATTCTCACGAAACCAAGCTCACCACCGAAACCTCAGCACAATCCCGTCGAGAAACCCCTTTTTGCTTTACGTTTTCAGATTGTCTTTACTTTTGAGTTTTAGTGTTCAAGTTCTTGATGAACTTTATTTTTTTGTTATGTTCTTTTCTTTTATGGAAGAATGATTGTGCAAGTGAGGTGGGAGTAGAGAGAGACGTGAGAATGAGTGGTAGCTTAGGATTAGGAGATTTAGGTGGAGACTTATTCAAACTAGGACTTCTCCTTAACTTATTAAAAATCTGATTTTTAAAAGGGTAAGTGAAATGACCACCATGCACCTACAAAATCAGATAATAATCATCAATTTAATCCACCTAAACGTTGCTTCCACCAAGGCTCGAACCCGGGTGAAGCCTCCATCGCGAAATGGGTCATTCCGGGTCGACCTGACCCGAACCGTTCCTCTAATTAAATTAATTAATTAATTAATTAATTAGGGTAATTACAATACTACCCCTAGCTTGGAAAAGACCATTTTACCCCTAGACCCTACAAACCTAAGATTACCCCTTTTAAGTCCGGTAAAAACTCATCCGGTGAATGTCTTCAATTCGGGTGCCCTACATGGTTGGTTCCCACCTTGCCTAGCTCAACTAAATCACCAAGTTGGTTGGCTTGGCTAGTGCATAGGTTCTGAGGTCTGGTTCCACGCGCAACAAGCCGTGTGAACCCGGTCTAATCCAGGCATTCTAGGTACGTTTATGCATTACTTAGCATAGTCATTTTCAGGTTGTTACAGCCTCTACCTGTATTTCAGAAAAAATAATTGGAATTGCCCCCCGCAACGTGCAACAACTTCCGAGATTCGTTTGCGTTGTTTTTATGTCAATTTGACTTCACAAAAAGACCCAATTAAGTGAGGGGTCTTTTGGTAATTTAAGGATTAATATATTACATTTTAGGGTCAGTTTTAAGTTAGTTTTAACACCCAAATCAAATCTCCTAAGTTCAAATAAAAAATCACTATCATCTCCTCAAATTTTCTCTTCTTTCAAACCTCCATTGAAGACCATTAGAGCTCCAAGAAGAAGGTGAAGTCTTGAAGTTTCCAACCCAATTTCGTGGATTTATCATCTCTAAGGTATGATTTCTTTTACTCTTGCGATTCCTTGCTCCAAGAGGTCCCTCCAAAACATGATTTCTAAATCCCCTAAACTAGGGTTTTTCTTCTCACATAGGTATTCTTTGTAAAACAAAATTATGAATCAATTGTGATGAATTATGATGAATTAATGTTGTTTATGCATATATTGATGGTTAATTGATAATTTTCTATGAGTTTCCCCTAGACCCATGTATTTCCCTAATTTTATGAAAACTTTGAATTATTAGATGAATTGTGAAGATGATGAACAAGTTGATTCACTACATTGTTGTTAATCATGAAATTGCTTCTTGAATTAAACTTGTTTATGTAATTGGTTATGTATTATTGTTAATGGAAGTATGAATGTTCTTGAAGAGGGCAAGAAGGTATGTTGATTGATTCTTCTTGGATTCAATTCTATATTATGAGTTCTTTAGATAGTAATGCTTCTATGTCTAATGTATGGTTTTGATGTTGATGCTATGTATTCATAATCCTTAACCCTAAGACATTGAAATAGATATGAATTTTGTATTTATGTTATGATACAAATATTATATGATTGAAAGTAGTTTCTCATGATTATAGTAAAGTGTTAAGTGAAAGGTTTACTCACTTGTGAAGTGGTGTCTAAAGTGGAAGGATTATTCTCACTAATGATGACCTATGAGCTAATATGATAAGATGTTTACATAGGGGTCTAGAAGAGACTAATGTGAACTTGTATCATGAAATAACATGATTACTAAAGGGAATCATTGCTTAGCACCGAAAGGACATGTAAATGAGATGGAAGTCTCACGTTTAGTAAGTCTGGCGTCCTACATGGGTCTCACGTTTAGTAAGTCTGGTCTCCCACATGGGTATCCTCACGTTAATAAGTCTGGATCCCCCAAATATGTGTTGTCTCATGAGATGGAAACCTCCACGTCTAGTAAGTCAAGGTTTCTAGTAACAATCTCATTGACCCTTAATATGTTCTCACATAGGACTCTAGCTTAGTGGATCCACCTTGATAGCTATGTACGAATGGTTACACCTTAGGCAAGTGTTAACCCTCTCTTTTTGATGCGGGAGTAGAATATTGGATTCCATGTAGCTCACATGGTCTTTTGTCGGTTATTGTACTTCTTTCCCTAATGTAAAAGTAAATGAACAAGTATGCATGTACACTCTTATTAGGGTCGTCTTAAAGGCTACTACATTGTGTGAGGGAGGGTATGGGACTTCTCTTACATATTGCACATGTGGGATCGTAAGAGATGGTTCTAGTAGTTTTCTTTACGGATATGATTATGATTATATTGCTAAGCTATGAATAGTATTGATGTATGAAGCATGTTATGAAAATTATGAGAATATGTTACAAGTATGAAGTGGGTTGCTTAAGGTGATACTTAGCTTTGGATAGGGTTATGGGGCTTTATTCTTGGCATTGCACAAGTGTTGCTTGAGTTGCTTATATGTTGGTTGACTTATGATGTTCCATATATGTGTATATTGAGTTATTGGACTTTATGCATGGTTTTGACTAAATGATGCCTTTCCTAATGCATTAATGATTTTTATGCATAAGGAGCATACTTATTACATGTGGTTTGTACTAACCCATATTTCTTCCTTTTTCCCAAACATTGTAGGTTCGGGCCATTGAGGTATCTTGAGGCTAAAGAAAGAAGGCCTGGACTAGACTCTCCAAGTTTTTGTACGTCCTCTAATTCGAGGATGACACCAGATAATCTACCTTAGTCGTACTTGTATTGTCTAAAGACATTCATTTCTCTCCTATTGTTGAAGTTGTCGATGTAAGCCCTACGTGGAAACTTTGAATTTGTATAAGGGTTATGCCCGGATGTTTTATTTTGTTTAGATGGTTTAATGTGAGACAAAGATTTAGACTAAATTCTTATGTATTATTATGTTGTCTAAGCAAGAAGCCTAAATAAGCTTCGTATGTGAGAGGTCTACCTCACTAAGTATGTCTACAAATGTTTTAAATTTATCCGCAATTTTGACCTATGATGTGTTATGCCATATGCTAAGGTCCTGTCTTAGTCCTCTTCGAGGACAACGACACCGGTAACGACTAGGGTGTACTTTGGGTCGTTACAAACTTGTTATAAGAGCATGAGGTTGAGTAATCTTAGATTGATGTCTCACTAAACCACGTCTATGTGGGGTCTTATTCATAATTGTAAAAGCGCGCCACACTTATGTCACTCCTCAAATCCCATTAAGACAGATAGGCACCTAATGCCCTAAAGGCCCGAGAGAACGAACTTGTAACCTGTTCTTACTATACATATAACTATAACAATCGTGACTAGTTCACATAGGACGCAGCGATACAAACTAACATAACTAGACCCAAAAGTTATATACAAGACTTAGTCGTTGAGACCACAACTCCTTAAGATACAACTGAACCATGTACATGTCACGACGCGGATTCTCGAATCCGAGCCGCGACCGGCGTCGTTAACCTCTCAGAGGTCGCAGACAAGCCTCTTCTTAGCTTTCATCATAATCATACAATTAAATTTGCGAAAAATTTAAAATTTTAATTACTTAACGAAGTATACATAGACTTCATATAATTTTGTATAAGAGTGATATTCTACTAGCTCAAACTCAACAACCATCTATCAATAGATTAAACAATGAAATAAATGATCGTAATAATAATAATAATAGTTCGCCAATTGGCCTTATTACAACACTTTGAAATAAATACTTGGAAAGAAACGCTGGGGACAGTAGTCACTAGCTAAATCTAATGTACTAAGCTAGAATAATAAAATAAAGCATCCTCGAACTCAAGAGGACCTACCAAAGTCTGGAGATCGCTTTTCCAAACTGCTTCGACGGACTATAACCTTCTTGAGAACCTGCGCCTATAAAAATAGTAAATAGATATGGGGTTAGTACACACTTGTACTAAGTATGGGTGTATGCACATAACACATAAGGGACGATGCATGAACAAGGAAAGCTCTTTTCCTAAACAAGTGTCAATGTTACGGAAATCACATCAATTCTTTACTTAAAACATTACTCTTGATTTATGATGTAAATATGACACGTTCTCATGCAATTAAGGCGTACAACTGGTTTTCTATATAAACATAAGACCTTGGAATCATGAACATAATATTAGAACAACTTAAACACACATTTATATTTTCGTTGTCTAGGCCGAGAGTACCCTATTCCACACTTAGTTTATTTTCCAGTCTTTTCTATCTTCTTGTTGTGTAGTCCAATGATCTCCTTTGATCTTGTGTTTCGCTTACAATTGCAATGATTCATTGTAGTCCCATACCTACAATGAATCGCGTAAGCAATTCACAAGATTAAGGAAATGATTGGCTACCCTACTTATGAGTTAGATTTTTCATTCTTCTTCTTTCTGGGTATACTTACATTAATAAGCCAATCTTTATTGGCTAGGCCCCCTATTTGATTATTTCATAATATATAGTTCTTGGGACCTAATCCATACTTCATTATTGGCCACCCCCGACTTGTTATGTCTATCAACACTAGTGATTAATGTTCATTAAGCTCTTACTTTACTTAGTTCACTATGAACTTATAATCCTACTCCCTTGCTCGATCGTTCACTTGAACTTGCTACTTATTCTTTCTTACTCTCTTAAATAATTCTTTTAGCATAAACAGAAGTAGATCATGCGAGCTACATGAAATCCAGTGTCTCCCCCACACCGAAAAGGGGTGGCTCACTGATTAAAGTGAACCAAGCTATGTGTCTTCCCCACACCGAAAATGGGGAATTCACCGGCTAAGGTGAATCGGTCGATGTCTTCCCCACATCGTAAAGGGGTGTTCACGGCAGTAGTGAACTTAATGCTTGTACTGAGCTATAACCGACATAGATCATGTGAGCTAAACATGAAATCCGGTGTCTCCCCCACACCTAAAATAGGTGGAATCACCGGCCAAGGTGATACCTAACTTGCTAGCGTGTTTAGTGGGTGGCCTCCACTAGCTAGGTGCCCCTATGTTGGCAACATAGTTCTAAGACTAGGAGACGTATGGAGACCCTTGCGATCTCATCTCATGAGACTTACATGTGCTATCACATGCTCATAGCTAGTTTATCGGTGCTAAGCTTAGATTTTATCTTCTTATCTTTTAGAGTTGACTCATTACATTATGAAAGCTTGCTTCTAGTTATGAGGTTTACTTACTCTATGGATGACTGGTCATCCCTATCTTTACTTGATGATTCTGATCTTGAAGCTTTACTTTATCATCAGGGTGCGAGTGAGACTGGTCTCACGGACTCTAGCACCCTATTATGTGAGTATTATTGATATAATGATTAAGTGTTCTTGAGACTTGTCTAACTTCTTTCTAACACTCTATATTAGGTCAATCTTATAAATTAACTCTTGGTTATATCTTTACTCACCTTAACTTGTTCACGTCACTTACTAAACTTATATCATTCTTTTATGATTGTTATTGACTATTAGTAAGATTTTATGGCGTTACAAGTGATGTGGATAGGGTATGTTGGGACTTGTCCTATTGATTGGCATACCCTGTAATATGAGCTTATTGAATTGATATTGGAACCACTTTGCATTTTTGGAATCTATTGGTACTAGCCAATTTGTTAGCACGAAATTACTTTAGATATTAGCACAAGCCAATTCAGTCATTCATGAATGCAATAGAGTGATTTAACATGTTAAATAAGTCAACTTATAACCTTGAATGAACATATCAACAATTCAACGAATACTCATAACCATTCACATTCTCGAATACATAGTTAGGCATTATAACATTTAACCTTCATGTAATTAACACCCTAAGTATGAGGATCTAACATGTATATATTTCACTTGACATATAAATCACTTAAACACACATATAAGATCAGTTCATACCACATGTAATCAACAATGCATCGAGAATAATACAACTATACTACAAGAATCGGAAATTGGAAGAACTAGGGAGATGAACATGCAATTCGACGGTACAATCCTAGTTTCGATAATCGTTAAGTAAAAACATTTGAAAAGCCTCTTGGAGAAAGGATTCCATGAGATAAAACCCATACCTTGCTGTAGAATTAAATCTACGAAGATCACTACGAACTTTGCACGAAGAAACCTTGAACGTTCTTGCTAGTCGCCTAGGATTCAGTCACGATCTCTTGTTCTTTCTTTTGGACGTTAATAGTGAACAACTTTTAGGTCTAAATCTTTTCGAGAACTGATTGTTAATTTGGTGAATTTAGATTATATGCTTAACTAAAATATATTAGGTAGTTAATTACAACAACGCCCTTCCTAGATTGACTAGACTTTAGGGAATTATTGACTTACCCGATTTTAGGGTGTTCTCCTTGTAGTTTCGGTTTTGTCATTTATTTTAATTAATTAAGTTGCTAAATTAATTAATTAAGTTGTCTAGGGTAATTACTAAAATACCCCTAGGTTGTTAGGACTAAAGTCAATCATTTGGACCATCCTAGGTTAGGTACTAGGTTGTCCCTAAGTTTGTTACATTAGTCATGTGTCACCCGACCAGGTCCTAGGTTGTCGGGTGTCTTGGCTGCCCGTACTAGTTCGGTCTAGGGGTGGTTGGGTAGTTGGTTTAGTTGGTTAGGGCCTAGGGTTTGTTAGTGAGGCTGGTCCCACGCGGTTGGACTCGCATGTGCGATGGTCCCCCCAACCGCCCTAACCGAATCGGTTAGGGTGGTCCCCTCGGCCGATCTTGCCCATGTGCCATCCCATGTGTTTCTTGCATTTTCCTAACTAACTATTGGGATGGTTCATTTGGAATATTTACTTATTGTCCCAAGGATCCTCACTATGTCCTTGGGCACTGCTTACTGTACATGATCATTTTAAATGGTTATGTGCGATGGTATCTAGGCTTGACACTTGGATGCCTCATACCTTAAGTATTGCATTAGCGATCACTATTTTAGCTTAGGGTCTTCTTTGCAGGTACAATTTCTAATAAGCTTGGAGCATGTTTCGATTACTTGGATATTATTATAGAAATTGTCTAACACCCCTTAGCCAATTTTCAATACTATGCCCAATATTTTTCAATATTGTGCATCTGGGTGCCTATGTACCCCCAATACGCAATCTTAAGGGCCTATAGGGCTCTTTACTAGACGTGAAATTTTCTGGAATGTTACATTATCCCCCCCCCTTAGGAACATTCGTCCCCGAATGACACTACTTATCATTTTAAAACAAAAGAGCGAAATTTTCGAAATGACATACGCATACTAGAACTTAATCTTCGTGAATGTCTGATTCACAACTTACTCTTAGTGATGCACATACTCTAAGATTATCTGAAGCTTCTTATTAAGAAGGAGGAACGTACTTCTCAATTCTACTTTAACTTAATGCACATCACACTCATGCAACACATAATCACATAAAAAGCCATACAAAAATAGCAACATGAAAGTAAGCATGAACTCATATTAACTCATATAGTGCAAGTATAAAACACACAGTTATGGACTTAGAAACCAAAAACCGCCTAGTGCACTAAGACTTAGAGTTGTAGTTTATGAAATCGGACTTAAAGAATGCTTATCAAACCTTATGAACTGAATAAGTAAGGGTAACGGGATCTCATATCGGCCTCGGCCTCCCATGTCGCTCCCTCAAAAATATGGTTCCTCCACAACACTTTCACGGTGAGAACCTCCTTGTTCCTCAAACGCTTCACTTGAAGATCTAAGATTGCAATGAGAACCTCTTCATAAGAAATGTTCTCATCGACTCCTAACCCTTCGACGGGTAGAATGGACGCGGGATCGCCTAGACACTTCTTAAGCATCGAAACGTGAAACACTGGATGAACAAAAGCAAGTCATTCGGTAATTTTAGTTCGTAAGAAACATTTCCTACTCGTTGCAAGATTTCATACAGACCAATGTACCTCGGACTTAACTTCCCCTTTTTGCCGAAACGCATCACCCCTTTCATGGGTGATATCTTGAAGTATACTTGATCACCTACTTCGAATTCAAGATCTCTCTTTCGGTTATCTGCATACGATTTTTGACGACTATAGGCAGTAGCTAACCTATCTCGAATCATCCTTACCTTTTCCAAAGCTTCATGTATGATTTCGGGCACAAGGATGGCCTTTTCTCCCACTTCAAACCATCCAACGGGGGATCTACATCTCCTACCATAGAATGCTTTGAAATGTTCCATCCCAATACTAGAATGGTAGCTATTGTTATACGAGAACTCGATTAGGGGTAAATGATCATCCCAACTTCCCTTGAAGTCCATGACACATGCTCTCAACATGTCTTCAAGGGTTTGGATGGTGCGTTCTGCTTGTCCATCCGTTTGAGGGTGGAACGCGGTACAAAGTTTCACTTGTGTACCCAAACTCTTTTGAAAAGATCTCCTAAAATGCGAAGTAAATTGGGTTCCTCTATCCGAGATGATAGACAAATTAATCCCATGCCACGTCACGATCTCATCAATGTAAAGTTTGGCGTAGTCTTAGGCTCGGTACATGGACTTCACGGGAATGAAGTGTGAGGACTTGGTCATTCGGTCAACAATGACCCAAATAGAATCATGCAACTTTCTGGTCCTCGTCAAACCAACCACAAAATCCATGTTAATGGCCTCCCAATTCCACGTTGGAATCTCGATTGACTGAGTAAGACCCCCAGGCTTAAGGTGTTTGAACTTGACTTGTTGGCAATTGGGACACTCTTCTACGAACTTAGAGATGTCTCGCTTCATACCTTCCCACCAATAAATCTCTTTTAGATCATGATACATCTTGGTGGAACCTGGGTGGATCGAATACTTAGATCCATGAGCCTCTGCGATAATATTTTCCCTCAAACTATCAATATTTGGCATGCACAATCTTCCTTGGTACCTAAGTACACCATCTCCCCCTAAGGAAAATGATTCATTCATCTTACCCAACACCGAATCCTTCAACTTTCTTGTCCTTAACGTCTACAACAAACGAAGACTCGGAACTCGAATGGACCGTAACACCCCCATCGGGTGCATCCACGAGCCTTACTCCTAACCTTGACAATCGGTGTACATCCTTAACCAAATCTTTCTTCTCATCATCGATGTGAGACACATTGCCCATGCTCAATCGACTCAATGCATCCGCCACTACGTTGGCCTTACCCGGATGATAGTGAAGACTCATGTCGTAGTCTTTTAGCAATTCTACCCATCTTCTCTGACGAAGGTTCAATTCTCTTTGCGTAAAAACGTATTGAAGACTTTTATGGTCAATAAATACATCAACATGTACACCATATAAGTAATGTCTCCAAAGCTTCAACACAAAGACAACCGCGGCTAGTTCGAGATCGTGCGTAGGGTAGTTCTTCTCGTGCACTTTCAATTGTCTTGACGCGTACGCAATCACCTTACCATCTTTAATAAGAACACATCCCAAACCTACTCGAGACGCATCACAATAAACCGCGTACCCTTCACCACTTCTCGGCAAATTGAGGACCAGGGTCGAAGTGAATCGGTCCTTGAGTTCTTGAAAACTCTTCACATTTTTCGGACCACTCGAACTTTGCTTTCTTCTTTGTTAACGCGGTGAATGGAGAAGCAATCACGGAAAAACCCTCCACAAACCGACGATAATAATTGGTCAAACCCAAGAAACTTCAAATATCGGTAGGGGTAAGGGGTCTCGGCCAATTCTTGACCGCCTCTATCTTTTTTGGATCATCTTCTACACCTTGATCGGTCACCACGTGACCAAGGAAAGTTACCGATCTTAACCAAAACTCACACTTACTAAACTTCGCATACAATTGGTGTTTTCTGAGTACTTGCAATGTCATTCTCAAATGTTGTTCATGTTCTTCTCTGGACTTAGAATATATGAGGATGTCATCTATGAATACTATGACGAAAGAATCAAGATACTCACGGAAAACCCTATTCATAAGGTCGTAAATGCGGCTGGTGCTTTAGTGAGACCGAATGATATGACAAGAAACTCGTAATGGCCATATCTAGTTCGAAAGGGGGTCTTAGGAACGTCCTCTTGTTTTACCATTAATTGGTGATAACCCGACCGAAGATCTATCTTAGAAAAGAAACTTGAACCTTGAAGTAGATAGAAAAGATCATCGATTCAGGGAAGAGGATATTTGTTCTTTATAGTGACTTTGTTGAGTTGCCGATAATCGATACACATTCTAAGAGTTCCATCCTTTTTCTTTACGAACAACACTGGGCGCCCCAATAGGATATGCTCGGTTGGATGAAGCCCTTATCAAGTAAATCTTTTAATTGCAACTTCAACTCCTTAAGTTTTGCTGGGGCCATCTATATGGTGGAATTGAAATCGGTTTGGTGTTGGGATCTAAGTCAACACCGAAATTGATATCACGTTCGGGAGGGATCCCTTTTAAATTTTCCGAAAGACATCTTGAAACTCGTTAACTACGAACACAAAGTCTATGGAAGGGACTTCTTGTTCTAAGTCTTTGACTCTAACTAAGTGACACTAGTATACCTTAGATAACATTTTATTAGACTTAAGGTTGGAAACTATTTGGCTTGTTGGATTTGAACCACGCCCTTCCCATTTTAACTCTAATTCATTGGGAAACTGAAAACTAACAACCCTATTTCGACAATCGATAGTAGCATAGCATTTATGAAGCCAATCCATACCCAAAATTATATCAAAATCAATCATGGTTAATTCTATTAGGTTAGCATGAGTAACTTTATTGAGAACAGTAATGGGACAATTTCGGTAAACCCTCTCGGCCCTAACAATGTCCCCTATAGGAGTACTCACTAAAAATGGCTCATAAAGAATCTCCGTAAGCAATTCAAATTTACTAGCTACTAACGGAGTAACGAAAGATAAGGTAGATCCTGGATCTAATAATGCATAAATAGGAAAAGAAAAGACAAGCAAGTTACCAGTAACCACATCCGCGGACTTCTCTTGTTCCTCTCTTCCTTTCAACGCATAGAATCGGTTCCTCTTAGGTAGTTCGGCTGCTGCATTGGGATTCGGCCGAGGCTGAGCATTTGCCTTGGTGGGATTCTTCGTGTTCGGGCAGTCCCTAACCACGTGCCTACTCTTACCGCATCCGTAACAACCATTGAAACCTACCATGCATTCACCCTTATGCACAAGGCCGCACTTACCACACTCCCGTCGGTCAATCTGGTTATTCTTTTCATTGCCCTTCTTGGCATTAGTATTTTTTGAAGGAGTAAAGTTACCTGAGCATTTGTGCCCCTTCTTGAACAGCGGATTATCCCGAACTCCAAACGAACTCTTACCATGATTGGAACCGGTCTGGTCCGTAGGCCGTGACTTCTTGCTCTCTTGGCTTCTCTTTCTCCGACGACTCCTTGTTTATGGATGTGTCGTGCACCACATCTATAGAAAGAGGCTACGGGTCATGTAGGAGTTATCTCATTTCTTTCATTTCATAGATCGTGCGATAGCACCAATGTTGTAGGTGAGTCATATATAATTTCTAAATTGTTTTATTATAGCAAAGATACCGGATACGAGGAGGGGTAAAAGTACTGGTAAGAAAATAGATGTGGCTGCCCAAGAAGGGACCAACCAACTGCCACCAAGTCAATATGTTCAAAGTGGGGCTCAAGATGAGTCTCTATCACAGACTTCCCCGACGCCTCCATCTCCTAAAGAACTAAGGAGGGAAGATGAACCTCAGGAACCCCCTATTAATGCTACCGATCAAGATTTAAGAATGCAGTCCAATTATTGACTCGTATAATTACTAGTCATGGCCAAAGGCAAGAAGGTCTAGTTGCAGGTACTAGTGGTGTCGATAGAGTAGCTGGACCCTAGATACGTGATTTTCTTAACTTGGACCCTCCATCATTCACCGGGTCAGATCCTAATTAAGATCCGCAAGACTTATAGATCAGATCAAACGCACTTTGGATATTAGGCATGTAGGTGGTAAAGAAGCACTTCAGCTAGAAGCATATAAATTAAAGGGTGTGGCTATATTGTAGTATGAAGCTTGGAAAAAATCTAGGGGAATAGATGCACCTTCAGCTACGTGGAAAGAGTTCAAAAAGGCATTCCTTGACCATTATATTCCATTGGAGATCCGAGAGGCCCCTACGGATCAGTTTTTAAATCTCCACCAAGGAGGTATGAGAGTGAGAGAGTACAGTCTCACATTCAATTCCTTGGCCAGATATGCTCCTAATGTAGTAGCTACCATGGAGGATAGAGTTCATCGATATGTGGATATATTAGACCCATATTTAGTTAAAGATTGTACCATCACTTCATTGAATAAAGATATGGATATAGCAAGGATGCAGGCTTTGCACAGAAGTTGGAGGATCAAAGGTAAAGAAGATTGACACAAGAGTCGGAAACAGGGCATTATAAGAGGGCCAGATCCATAGGGAAGTTTACACCATCCCAAGGTGAGTTTAGGCCTCGGTTCTCTAACACACCACCTAGGCCATCATCTTTCTACTCTATAACTAGTGCTCCACCACGGTTCCAAGGGTTTAGGGGCAATCAGTTTGGGCAAAGAAGTGAAAGCCAAGGCTCACAAATAGAGGGTCATCAAGAGCAGGGAAGTATGAGCCAATCAAGGCCTCCTCGACAACCTTGTAAACAATGTGAGAGAAATCATCTAGGTGCATGCACTTTTGGTACAAATGTTTGTTTTTGGTGTGGCACACCAGGGCATATGATGAGTAATTTCCCTGATAGGGGCGTGGGTGGTGTTGCAAAGATGACTAGATCAGTGGTTGCATCGACCTCATCAACACCGTCTTTAGGTAGGGGAATACAGATGCCTACAGGTCGTGGTAGAGGAACTAGGGGCCCAGCTAGTTCTAGTGGAGGTGACAATCGCACAAATGCTCTAGGGGATCGACAAAATTCAGAAGCCTCGCTGGATGTGGTTACAGGTACATTGTCCATCTTTTCACATATTGTTTATGCATTAATTGATCTGGGGTCTACACTATCATATGTTACTCCATTGATTGCTGTAAAGTTCAAAATAACACCTGAATAAGTAGTGAAGCCATTTGAAGTGTCTACACCGATTCGTGAGTCTATTATAGCTAAAAGGGTTTATCGTAATTGCATAGAAACTGTTAGTGATCGCGATACATTGGCTGACATTGTTGAGGTAGACCTGGTAGATTTTGATGTTATAATGGGTATGGATTTATTATCTTCTTGTTATGCCACGGTAGAGTGCCGAACTAAGATAGTGCATTTCAAATTTCCAAAAGAGGCAGTCCACGAATGGAAAGGTAATATTGGTGCGCCAAGAAGTAAATTTATTTCTTATTTTAAGGCAAAGAAGATTATTTCCAAAGGATACATATGCCCCTTGGTCATAGTGAAAAATGTAGATGCAGATCCACCAACCCTTCAATCCGTTCCAGTGGTAAATGAATTTCCTGATGTGTTTCCTGAAGATCTTCTAGGTTTGCCTCCAGAACGAGAAGTAGAGTTTGGTATTGATGTGCTTCCAAATACTCAACCTATCTCAATTCCTCCGTATAGAATGGCTCCTGTAGAAATACAGGAGTTGAAGGAGAAATTAAAAGACTTATTATAAAAAGGATTCATAAGGCCTAGTATATCCCCATGGGGAGCACCATTTTTATTTGTACGCAAGAAAGATGGATCGTTAAGAATTTGTATCGACTACCGGTAGTTGAATAAGGTAACGTCTAAGAACAAATATCCCCTCCCTAGGATTGATGATTTGTTTGATCAGTTAAAAGTTGCTAGGTGTTTTTCAAATATCGACCTGAGGTCGGGTTATCACCAAGTGAGGGTCAAGGACAAAGATATACCCAAGACAGCTTTTCGAACACGGTATGGTCATTTTGAGTTCTTAGTCATGTCATTTGGGCTAACAAATGCACCAGCAGCTTTTATGGATTTGATGAATAGGGTGTTCAAGCCATTTTTAGATGTATTCGTGATAGTGTTCATAGATGACATTTTGGTGTATTAAAGATCGGAAGAGGATCATGATAATCACTTGCGGCAGGTTTTACAAATTCTTCGAGATCGTAAATTATATGCAAAGTTCTCTAAATGTGAGTTCTGGTTGAATCTGTGGCATTCTTAGGTCATATTGTATCTGATGAAGGAACAAGGGTTGATAACCAGAAGATAGAAGCCGTGAAAACTGGCCAATACCTACAACCCCTATGGAGATCCGTAGTTTTCTTGGATTGGCAGGTTATTACAGAAGGTTCGTTGAAAGATTCTCTTCCATTGTTGCACCCTTAACAAAGCTAACATACAAAGAAACCAAGTTTTAGTGGAATGATAAGTGTGAAAGAAGCTTCCAAGAGCTGAAGAGTAAATTAACTTCTACATCTGTATTGGTAGTTACAGAAGGCACAAAAGGCTATGCAGTGTATTATGATGCTTTAGGAGTGGGCTTAGGTTGTGTATTGATGCAGCATGTTAAAGTTATAGCTTATGGCTCGAGGCAGCTGCGGACACATGAGAAAAATTATCCAAATCATGATCTAGAGATAGCAGCAGTTGTGTTTGCTTTGAAGATATGTTGCCACTACTTGTATGGAGTTCATGTTGACATATACACTAATCACAAGATTATGAATTGACATCTTGTATCATCCCGGTAAAGCTAATGTAGTAGATAATGCTTCAAGCCGTAAAATAATGGCAAGCACTTATGGGAAGTCTGTGGAAAGACAAGGAATAACTAAGGATCTGTGCCTACTAGTGAACTTGGGCGTTCATCTTCTTGAATCTCAAGACGAAGGGATTATTGTGCAAAATGCGCTAGAATCCTCACTAGTAGTGGAAGTGAAAGAGACTGATCCTATTCTTTTACAGCTTAAGGAGAATGTACAACATTGTATGACAAAGGCATTTGACCTTATGCAAGAGGGAGTACTTTAATGTCAAAACAGATTGTGTGTACCTAATGTAGATGAACTAAGAAAATGAATCATGATGGAAGCACATCATTCAATATACTTTGTTTATACGGGGTCAACTAAAATGTATCATGACTTGAAAGAAATATATTGGTAGGGGGACATGAAAAAGAACATTGCAGAATTCGTGGCTCAGTGTCCAAATTGTCAACAGGTAAAAGTAGAACACCAAAAGCCCAGAGGTTACATGCAGCATATAGAACTTCCAATTTGGAATTGGGACATGATCAACATAGATTTTGTCACTGGTTTGCCTCGCTCATTCTGGAAGTTTGACTCTATATGGGTAATAGTTGAAAGACTTACCAAAGCAGCACGCTTCTTTCAAGTGAAGACTACTTATACAACTGAAGAGTATATGAGGTTGTACATTAAAGAGATAGTTCGACTACATGGAGTGCCAATCTCTATAATATCGAATAGAGGAGCTCAATTCACTGCAAATTTTTGGAGGTTGTACATTAAAGAGATAGTGAATTTAAGTACAACCTTTCACCCTCAAACGGATGGCCAGACAGAATGTACAATTCAAACACTTGAGGATATGCTGCGACTTTGTATATTAGATTTCAAGGGTAGCTCGGATGATCACCTACCACTTATTGAATTTGCTTATAACAATAGCTACCATTCGAGCATTAAAATGGCACCTTATGAAGCTTTATATGGTCTAAAGTGTAGATCACCAATTGTCTAGTTTGAAACAGGTGAAACTTCCTTATTTGGGCCAGATCTTATTCATTAAGCTATGGAAAAAGTCTGCAGCGACTAGAAAACGCTAAAATTCGACATAAATCATATGCGGATATTAGAAGGAGAGGACTAGAATTTTCTATAGGGGAATAGGTATTCTTGAATGTGTCTCCAATGGAAGGGGTAATGAGGTTTGGTAAAAAGGGAAAGTTGAGTCCACGCTATATAGGGCCATATAATATTATTTGAAAAGTCGGCCAAGTAGACTATGAGTTGGAGCTACCACAACAGCTTTCATCAGTTCATCCGATGTTTCATGTATCAATGCTTCGAAAATGCATAGGTGACCGATCTCGTATTACTCCTACTGAAGATGTATAAGTTACAGGAGATCTCACTTATGAAGAAGTACCCATTGCTATTCTGGATCGACAAGTTAGAAAGTTAAGAAATAAAGAAATAGCTTCTGTAAAAGTACTATGGAGAAACCAACAAGTAGAAGAAGTTACATGGGAAGCGGAAGAAGCAATGAAATTGAAGTATCCTCACCTCTTCCAGACTGGTGAGAAAGATCAAAATGTTAGTGTAGGAATTGACAAGTAAGTATAAGTATATATGTTCAATGTGATTAATAGTAGTACTAACTTAGGCTTAAACTTGTTTAGGCTGGAAAACCTTGCTATCATTCGAGGACGAATGTTTTAAGGGGGAAGGATGTACTGTCATGTATTATGTATATGCTAGTTCTATTCATGTTATACTTGACAAAGACTTATAGTATAGGTGAGGGATCATGTTTCTTATATGTTTAGTGTTGGTTTAAACTAGCCGGAAAGTGATGTGATTCCTTGTACATTTCAGCGTGTTTAGTGTAAGTTGACTCCGACGGAAGTATTTAAATTAGATATAGTAAGGTGGTAATTGAGGTTAAAGTTTAAAGTTAAGTTCTAAGTTGAAGGAAAAGAAAGTAATATTTAAAAAATGGAATAAAATAATTGAGCTCTTTGCTTGGCTTTATTAAGCTAGCAGCTTCATACCTACTTGAGCTATAATATAGTTAAAGGGCCCAAGTCTGATGGACCATATTTAGGCTTATATTAATGGGCTCACTTAAAGCACAAACCTATTAAAAAAAATAAAAATAAAGAAAGCCAGCATTAAAATCTGCCAAGGCCAAATATGGATGAAGCCCAAGTGAAAGCAAGTAGGTGCATCAACTAATTTGACCTTTTGAGCATCTTGATGCACATAAGCAGGTACATCACCTACTTGACTAATTAGTAGCTAAAAATGGACCAAAAGAAAGGAGGTTCTAGAGGATATTTTTGTGGTTAATAAATCTCCATATAAATCCAATGTGAGCAGATATATATTGCACCGATTTTAACACATAATATTGAGAATTAACTCCAGCTCTCTCTCTCTCTCTCTTTTCTCTTCAAGATTAAAAAAGTAGTTTTGAGATGTTCTAGGGTTCTTCAAGAGACCCTCATATCTGCAAACCAAGGTAAGTGTAGAATCTTGGATTTTTCTTAATTCTTCCTTGTATGATTAGGTAAACATGTTATTCATGCTCAAAGTATGGGTACAAAAGCAGAATATTTCCAGTAGATAGCTGCTCACTTTTTTAGTTATTAAAATACTTTTTTCTTCTTCTTTGGTTTAAGTGTGAAAGGAAGCTGAAGTTCAAAAAGAATTCAAGTTATAAGGAGAAGTTGCAAAAATTGAGGTAAGGTGAATGCTCCATTTTTTTCTTCCTTATGTATGAGTTTGAGTGAGGAATTAGTGGTGTGCTGTCATGAAGAACCCAAGGAGGTGGTGAGTCCAATAATTTGTTGTATGATAAAGAATATGAGGATGTTCTATGTGTATTATTGTTGGTGCAGCTTGGTTGATCTTGGGGAAAGGATATATAATGTATGTGTTAGATAGAGAATGAGGGTGTGGTGATACACATTATGTTAAGGGTTGTATGGGCTCATTATCTGTCAAAGTTAGCTACTTATTTAAGAGGGTCACGGTGTGATAGCTTCTAATTTTAGTTTACCATGACTTAAATTGTAGATTAAAACCGAAAAGGGGAGGCTGAATCGTGATAGTTATATCGGTCAGAGGATAAGGTATGTAAGGCTATTCGATTCCATATTCCTTGGCATGAAATTTGATACTTGCGATTAATATCAATGAAGGGAATCTCCTAAGTCATATTCCTAGTTAAGGAAACATATTGGCAGTGTACAATATCTAAATAGCTAACAATATTTTCCCCCCTCCTTAGTGCATAGAACTACTTCATTATATGTTCAATATTCTATACTTGTGTAATTATCCCCCTCCCCCCCCCCCCCCATGTGCTGGTATAGAAATGGTATTTGCAAAAGCAAGTCTTTGTTATTTAAAGTCAATTGTGTCATTAAGATCTTAAGCTAATGTGTTGATGTTACATAGCTCCTTATGGCATTGTTACTTCCTCGAAGTATTATTTTCATGTCTTCTACTATTGGTCCATATTTTCATATCTCCAAAATGATTATGACCACCAAAAAAACATCTCAAAAGAGTTATGATCATCCAAAGAACAGTCCCAAAAGAGTTATGAGCTGATAAAAAACAATCTCAAAGATTAATGAATCTAAGAGAAGAAATTTGTATAATTACGGGTGAAAGCTCAGGGGAGAAAGCCTAGCATAGGCTGAACCCCATTGGTAGAGAAGGGTGGCAACTCAGGGGCGAAAGCCTAGCATGGGCCTATCCCAAATTGTGTAATTATGACGACCGCATCCTAGGGGTTAAAATGCCTAACATGGGTCATCCTCTTCTACCACTGATCAGCTGGTCACTTGTATCACATGCCCTAAAAATATTATAACGTACAGAAAAGTAAAGAAAATAATGTCACTTACATGATTTCACAAGAGTAAATAAATGTGGTCTTCTCTCTTGATCTATGCACTCATATGTTGGTACTTGATTTCATTTAAGCCATCGTATTACATATGCTATTTCCTTACATATTAGTATATTTTTTTCGTACTGGTGTTCCCTGCGGGGGACGCTGCATTTCATACTGCTGGCACAAGTACTCCAGCTAGTAGACCTCCTTAGTAAGATCACACGACACTCAGCTACTTTTGGTGGGCTCCAAGTTGATTCAGAACTTTACAGTGTCCTTGGTAATTCATTTTGGTATTGTATCGTAGTTAAGGGTAAGGTGGGGTTTTTCCCGACCTACTATAGGTCTTCTATATTTTTAGAGGCTTTGTAGACGTACGTACATGGTTCAGTTGTATCTTAAGGAGTTGTGGCCTCAACGGCCAAGTCTTATATATATATTTTAGGTCTACTTATGTTGTTTTGTATCGCTGCATCCTATGTGAACTTGTCACGATAGTTATAGTTTTATACATAGTAAGAACAGGCTACATGTTGGTTTTTTCGTATCTTTAGGGAATTGGGTGCCTGTCCGTCTTAATGGATTTGAGGCGTGATAACTTATGAATGAGAGACTATGTGATTCTTAGGAACTTTAACTCTCTTGTTATTCCTTAGTTGTGCCTAAGATTCCTAGCTCTATTATCACGACCGGAATCTAGACCCCAGACGAGACCGGCGTCGTTGACCTCTCAGAGGTCGCAGACAAGCCTACATACGTCATTCTTACTTCATCTAGGTTAATTTTAGCGGAAAATTTTGAACTTTTTGTTTTCTTATTTCATGCTAAAAATTTTAAACTTAACATCATAGGCATTCACAAATCAACCATCTAATATAGAGATAATAAAATGAAAGAAACAGTTCATAATTGCATTAAACGTATTTTTGCCAAAACGGCACCAATACAAAGTCTGAAATAAAAGTGGAAAGAAACACTAGTGGAACATGCTCCACTAACGAAAGCTTATATTTAAGATAGATAATAACGGTAGACATCCTCGAAAGCATGAGGGCCTACCAAGTCAGGATGAAAGCTCCACGTCCGGATAGCTGCAACGTCAACCTGTAAGTTCTAGCGTCCACCTGTGCCTGCACCTAGAAATAAAGAGTTGTATAGGATTAGTACACACTTGTACTAAGTATGGGTATATGCAAGTACACACCAAGGACATGCATGAGTAAGAATAGCTCTTTCCTAACAACATGATTATGGAAAGTCAAGTCAGTGGACTTGCCAAATTGGGATTAGGAAAGTTAGGGAGCTTTCCAAATTTAGATTAGGAAAGTCAGGAGCTTTCCAATTTTGGATTAGGAAAGTCAGTGAGCTTTCCAAATTTGGATTAGGAAAGTCATGCCATGAGAGTAACATGCATCATCATAATTATCATATTGCACACAGCACATAACATCTTACACATAGCACATATCATATTGCATATAACACATAACATATTTCATATCATTCATTCATATGCCATGAGACCTTGGAATCATGGACTTGACATTAAGACTTCCCAAAATGAGGGCTCAACATATGGGACCTCAACTAGGGAGTCTTCATTAGTAAACACAGAGCCTGCTTCATTCATTCATACGTAGTTCATTTCATTTTGTTCATAGGCTAGTGTGAACACCAACTATACCTAGGATGTAGTTCAAGATTTTCATTGGGTTTGCTGTGCAATGATCAAGAATAACCTAGTGTCATTACTTGAGTCTAGCTCACCTCTTGATTATCCTATCCTAACACCTTTGGTATCGTTCATTTCATTATGTGCATCATTTGAGGCTGGCCTCATTCATTCATTGGAAACTTTAACTTTAACCGACATAGATCATGTGAGCATCATGAAATCCAGTGTCTCCCCCTCACGAAAAAGAGGTCGAATCACTGGCCAAAGTGACCCAAAACATGCTAGCGTACAAGGAATTTAACCCCGCCAGATCCTATATTGGCAGTATAGGTTCGAAGACTAGGAGATATAAGGAGACCCATACCCGGCATGCCGGACAGTCTCATCTCATGAGAGTTACGTGAACCTCCTCCGTACTCGAAAGAAGGCAACACCGCTCATAGCTAGTCTATCGGTGCTCAGTATAAAGTTCCATTACATTCAACTCATACGTCATGGAAGCAGGCTTCTAGTATGAGGACATCGTAGCTCAATAGATGATTTCTCATCTCATTATTAGTATTAAGTGTGTTAATCTCAATACTTTCATTAGAGTGTTCATAGAGACTGGTCTCTTCATTAACTTTACACTTTCATAGGTGAGTACGTTTTGGTAATATTTACTTAGGCTCATTTGAGATTGTTCTCATCTTTTACATTAGCCTCATATCATGTTGTCACCAAATTCATTAACATTAGCACATTTGCTCTTCATAATTACTCACCCGTTTTACGTGAATGTTCATTTCATCATATGCCAATGCACTTGGGCATTTCTGTGTTTCACACTCTTACTTAACCCTTCTAAGTTTTCATCATTTCATTACATAATAATTATTTCATCGTATGCCAATGCACTTGGCCATTTAGTGTGTTTTACACTTCTACGTAACACTTCTAGGGTTACATCATTTCATTACATACATCTTAGGTTCACTTATTTTTAAACGTATGCTAGACTTATTGGTCTATACATACAAGCCATGAGGCTTCATTCATAGTTCGTTAAGTGATTCATATCTTCCTAAGATTATGTAGTACAAGACTTATGCATCTTGTATGTATGCCATGATCTCGATTTCGATCTAAGTAGGCGGCATTATTCTTGAACATTTAATTCACGTATGACTTTTGTATCAATACGGAATTTGGGCAAGGGAACCCGGTTTCGAATCCCTTGGACAACACTTACATTTTTCATTTATTTTATTTTTGGTCCACACGGCTTGGGGACTCAAGATCTAGCCCCAACACCTTCATTTTAATTTTTCACTTAGTTTTTCTCTTCATTTTTCGCTCAAAGGGTTTAAGAGGATGTGGGATCAAACCCCCACAACCTCATTTACTTTTATTTTCATTGCTTTTAATTTCTCTCCTTTGGCAGAGGGGTTGTGGGTTCGAACCCCCACAGCCCCTCTTTAATTTCTTCTCCTTAACTCCCCTTAAATATGCCTAAGAGGTCGTGGGTTCGATTCCCACACGCCTCCCCCTTTATTTTTCTTTTAATTTTCTCCTTAAATACCTAAGAGGTCGTGGGTTCGTTCCCACACTCCTCCCCCTTTATTTTTCTTTTAATTTTCCTTAAATCTGATTGAGAGGTGGTGTGTTTGAATCCCACTCCTCTCATTTCTTTTTTTTTTTAAGTTACATTTTTCAGCCAATACCATGGTTCGAATCCCCTTCACCACATTCCTTTTTACTTCTTTATTCTCATGGTTTTTAACATGGTGAGGTCACGGGTTTGATCCCCAGTGATCTCACATATTTTAATTCATTTTTTTCATAGCATGAAATTCCCTTTAGCTTGGCCGAAACTCATCAAGAAGCTGCTGGAAATTTTTGCAGCCTATTTTCTCACTTCTTTCACATTAAATGTTTAGACGTTTTAAGTAGTTTTTTTTAGTGAGTTCTTTAGGTGCATTTTCAAGATGTGAGTTCTTTAAAGAATTGCACTCAAATCCGCATTTTTACATCACTTATGAACATCACGAATTACATAAGTTGGTGTACGTAAGAATACAACCATAACATGTTATTTTTGAACCTCAAAACAAGGGTAATAGTCACGGCTACATTGTACAGAAATACACATCTTTTCAGAAAACATAGGTTGTCATTCATACCATTCCAAACATACATTCATGAACATATTCAAAACGAAAACACATTACACGCCTAATATCTACCAGTAAACATACCCAACTTACGAATCAATGGGAGCTAGTGACAGGGACATGCAACGGGGAACAATCCTAGTTTTCGGATTAGAATATGCTGAACCTTAAGGGGTCTCTTGGGAAAGGGACCAAGAGAGAAGAGAACCCATACCTTTTTGACATCAAACCCTTGACTTGCTGCCCAAACACTTCACCCAATATCACGTCAAAGTCCCCTCAATGTCAACACCACTCGACGGACAACCTTCCTTTGCCTAACGTGTGATTAACGTTTGTTTTCTTGTGACTTCGTGTGAGTTCTTCAAGTATGAAGAACTTGGTTTATTTTTCTGATCTTGTATGTTATTTTGGCAGAGAGAACACTGTGAGAAAGATGAGAGATTGAGCGTGAGAGTTGAGAGATAGACGTGAGAGAGTGGTAGTTTTATTTGGCTTAGGAGTCTAGTTTAAGACATAGTCAAATAAGGTATTATTAAATAAAAATCTGATTTTCTCTTTTATTTTAAATCAGCTAATGAATATTAAATATTAATTAATTACATTAATTTACCAATTAAATTAAAAACAACTTTAATTCATTACTTCCACCTAGGTTCGAACCCGTGTGGAGCAGGACTTCACTTCAAGAGCCCATTTTCGGCCCTCTCTCCCCAAAATACCCCTCCACCTTATTAATTAAATAATTAATTATATATTTAGGGTAATTACGATACTACCCTTAGCCTGGAAAAAGACCATTTTACCCCTAGACCCTCCAAACCTAAGATTTCCCCTTTTTAAGTCCGGTAAAGACTCCTTCGAGTAAATCTTCGTATTCGAGAGCACTACATGGTTGGACTCAACCTTTACAAGCTCAACTAACTCCCCAAGTTAGTTGTCTTGGCTTTAGCAAGGAGTCCGAGGTCTGGTTCTACGCGCATCAATTCGTGTGAACCCTGGTCTAATCGTAGGCATTCTAGACACATTAAGCATTACTTATCATATCCATTTTTAGGGTTGTTACATTATCCCCCCCTTAGGAACATTCGTCCCCGAATGACACTACTCTTTACTAACAATAAGTAAGTCATCTATAGAACGTATGCATATATAGGTAATTCAATACTCCCCATTGGTGAATATCTGATTCACATATTAACATGATGGTGCACATCCTTGAAACCTACTAGTAGCTTCACATTAACAGACTAAGGAACTCTTTCCTAAACTCGTCTCATCAAAGCATACAACATAAGTAAGCATATAAGTCATACAAATGAGCAACCAACATGATGACTCAAACATATTAACCTCATGCTAGTGCATAAACACCATACACAGTCAAATACATGAAACACTAATTAAGGCTATGCACCCGCGACTTCACCAGAAGTGCCTTCCCCTACACCCCTAGACTTGAGTCCGAAGAATCGTTGCCTCCTTGGAGCCTCTTCACTTGGACCATTAGACTGAACTCTCTCCTTCCCTTGTTCTGGACTTCTCCTATTCGGACAATCCTTCACCATGTGACCCGGTTTACCACAACTGTAACAAGCGTTAGTGCCCATCATACACTCTCCTCCATGCAGTTTGCCACTTTTTTCAATGCTTCCAATTCTCACGAAACCAAGCCCCACCACCGAAACCTCAACATAATCCCGTCGAGAACCCCCTTTTTGCTTTACGTTTTCAGACTGTCTTTACTTTTGAGTTTTAGCGTTCAAGTTCTTGATGAACTTTACTTTTTTATTCTGTTCTTTTCTTTTACTGAAGAATGATCGTGCAAGTGAGGTGGGAGTAGAGAGAAACGTGAGAATGAGTGGTAGCTTAGGATTAGGAGATTTAGGTGGAGACTTAGTCAAACTAAGACTTCTCCTTAAGTTATTAAAAATCTGATTTTTCAAAGGGTAAGTGAAATGACCACCATGCCCCTACAAAATCAGATAATAATCATCAATTTAATCCACCTAAATGTTGCTTCCACGAAGGCTCGAACTTGGGTGAAGCCCCCATTGCGAAACGGGTCATTACAGGTCGACCCGACCCGAACCGTTCCTCTAATTAAATTAATTAATTAATTAATTAATTACTTAGGGTAATTACAATACTAACCCTAGCTTGGAAAAGACCATTTTACCCCTAGACCCTCCAAACCTAAGATTACCCCTTTTAAGTCCGGTAAAAACTCATCCGGTGAATCTCTTCAATTCGGGTGCCCTACATGGTTGGTTCCCACCTTGCCTAGCTCAACTAACTCACCAAGTTGGTTGGCTTGGCTAGTGCATAGGTTCTGAGGTATGGTTCCACGGGCAACAAGCCGTGTGAACCCGGTCTAATCCAGGCATTCTATGTACGTTTAAGTATTACTTAGCATAGTAATTTTCAGGTTGTTACATTATCCCCCCCTTAGGAACATTCGTCCCCGAATGATACTTCTAATTATCTAGTATAATGCCAATCATATCATAACATAAGTACTTTACACAGTCAAGCAATATCAACAAAGAATAGAGGAGACAAGGAAACTTAGACTTAAGAGTAAGGAGTCTAACCTCAAGAGATGAAAAGATGAGGATGGCGGGATCTCATATCGGCCTTGGCCTCCCACGTAGCACCCTCAACAAGATGGTTCCTCCACAATACCTTCACTGTGGCAACCTCCTTATTTCTCAGCCGCTTTACCTGCCGGTCTAAAATATCAATAGGAACCTACTCGTAGGAAAAGTCTTCATCAACCCCCAAACCTTTAATAGGCAGAATCGATGCTGGATCACGAAGGCATTTATTTAAAATAGAGACATGAAAGACTGGATGAATAGAAGATAGCTCTGCAGGCAACGCCAACTCATATGCAACCTCACCCACACGCTGTAGAATCTCGTATGGCCTGACGTACCTCAGACTCAACTTCCTCTTCCTGCCAAACCTCATCACCCTCTTTATGGGTTATATCTTCAAGTATACTTTGTCACCAACATCAAACTCTAAGGGCTGCTTCCTGTTATCTTGCTAAGACTTCTGCCGAATGTAAGAAGTACCCAACTTGTCCCTAATCACCCTAACCTTCTCTAAGGCCTCATGAATGATCTCTGGACTCAAAATGGATGACTCTCTAACCTCGAACCACCCAACTGGAGACCTACACCTCCTACCATACAGTGCCTCAAACGGTGCCATCCCAATACTGGAGTGATAACTATTATTGTATGAGAACTCTATCAATGGCAGATGGTTGTCCCAACTACCTCTGAAGTCGATCACACACGCCCTCAACATGTCCTCCAATGTCTGAGTGGTGCGCTCTGCCTACCCATCTGTCTGAGGATGGAAGGTAGTACTGATCTTTACCTGCGTGCCTAAGCTCTTCTGGAAGGATCTCCAGAAATGCAAAGTGAACTGAGCTCCTCTATCTGAAATGATAGACAAAGGAATCCCATGCCACCTCACAATCTCATCAATGTAGAGTCTCGCATAATCCTCGGCCCTGTAAGTAGACTTCACAGGGATAAAGTGGGCAGACTTAGTCATCCTGTCCACAGTAACCCATATGGAGTCATGCTGTCTCTAAGTCCTCGGAATATCAACCACGAAGTCGATGTTAATGGCCTCCCACTTCCAAGTTGGAACCTCAATCATCTGAGCGAGACCACCAAGCTTAAGATGCTCCGCCTTAACCTGCTAACAATTAGGACACTTGGCCACATACTCAACAATGTCCTTCTTCATGCCATCCCACCAATAGACCTGCTTGAGGTCATGATACATCTTGGTGGAACCTCGATGTATCGAATACCTGGAACCATGGGCCTCTTCAACAATCCTGGTCCGCAAATCATCCACTTCTGGTACACACAGCCTATCCTGGTATCTAAGTATGTCGTCACCTCCCAAAGCAAAGGACTCATTCATCTTTAACAGCAGTGAGTCCTTCAACTCCATCAAAACAGGATCAAGATGCTGACCCTTCTTGACTTCAACTACCAAGGATGATTCAAAAGTAGGATGAACTGAAACACCCCCGCTAGTAGAAGCCATCAACCGCACACCCAGTCTGGCCAGTTTGTGTACATCCTTCACCAACTCCTTCTTCCCATCATCAACGTGGGCTGTACTTCCCATGCTCAACCTTCTTAAAGCATCAGCAATAACATTTGCCTTCCTTGGATGGTAGTGGACACTCATGTCATAGTCCTTCAACAGCTCCAACCATCTCTGCTGACGTAGATTCAACTCCCTCTGTGTGAACACGTACTAGAGACTCTTGTGGTATGTGAACACATCCACATGCACTCCGTACAAGTAATGTCTCCACGGCTTCAATGAAAGCACCAGAGCTGCCAACTCCAGGTCACGAGTGGGATTATTCTTCTCTTGAACCTTGAGCTGTCTGGACGCATAGGCTATCACCTTACCACCCTGCATAAGAACACAACCCAAACCAACCCTAGATGCGTCATAATAAACGGTGTAATTCTCACCACATTTAGGTAACGTAAGCACTAGGGCTGAAGTGAGTCTTTCCTTGAGCACCTGGAAGCTCTTCTCACAAGTCTCCACCCATTCGAACTTGGCTTTCTTCTTAGTCAAAGCTGTCAGTGGGGAAGCAATGGAAGAAAAACCCTGCACGAACCTGCGGTAGTAACCAGCCAATCCCAGAAAGCTACAGATATCGGTGGGAGTAAGAGGTCTTGTCCAATTCTTAACAGCCTCAGTCTTCCTGGGGTCCACCTCCACGCCCGGATCGGACACAACATGACCCAGGAAGGTCACTGATCTAAGCCAAAATTAACACTTGCTGAATTTGGCATACAACTGATGTTGTCTAAGTACCTGCAAGGTTAGTCTCAAATGTTGTTCATGCTCTTCCTTGGTCTTAGAGTAGATGAGGATGTCATCAATGTATACTATGAAAAAAGAATCAAGGTATTCACAGAAGACTCTGTTCATGATGTCCATAAATTCAGCTAGTGCATTAGTGAGACCAAATAACATGACTAGGAACTCATAATGACCATAACGGGTACGAAAGGCTGTCTTTGGGATATCTTAATCCCTAACCCTAAGCTGATGATACCCGAAAGGAAGATCAATCTTCGAGAAGAAACTAGACCCTTGGAGCTGATCGAATAAGTCATGTATTCTGGGAAGTGGATACCTGTTCTTTAGAGTGACTTTGTTGAGCTGCCGATAATCGATACACATCCTAAGGGTTCCATCCTTCTTTTTCACAAACAGCACTGGAGCGCCCCAAGGGGATATGCTCGGCTGGATGAAGCCCTTATAACTGAGATCTTTTAACTGCAGCTTCAACTCTTTGTGTTCAGCTTGAGCCATTCTATAGGGAGGAATTGAAATCGGTTTGGTATAGGGATCTAGGTCGATACCAAAATCAATCTCTCGAGGGGGAGGGACTCCAGGCAAATCATCGGGGAAAATATCTTGGAACTCATTCACTACAGGCACAGAGTCTATGGAAGGAATGTCATGATCTAGATCATTGACACTCACAAGATGGCATAACAATCCCTTGGACATCATCTTATTAGCTCTTAGGTTCGAAATCAAGGGACTTGAACGACTCGAATTTTACCCCTCCCAGACCAGATCTACTTCAGAAGGGAAACGGAATCTCACAACCCTACTACGACAATCCATGAAGGCATAACATTTATGGAGCCAGTCCATACCAAGTATAATATCGAAGTCATTCATGCGTAACTCAACAAGGTCTGCACACATAGTCTTGCCACATACTACTATTGGGCAGTCTTTATGAACCCTATCATCTCTCACATTTTCACCTAATGGAGTACTAACTACAATATGATCATGCGAAACCTCAGGTAGTGTTTCAAAAGTAAGAGCAAGCAAGGGAGTCACAAAAGAAAGCATAGACCCTGGATCAAGTAAAGCATAAACAGAGGTTGAGAATACTTGCAGCATACCTGTGACCACATCAGCAGACTTCTCCTGCTCCTCCCTGCCCTTCAAGGAGTAGAATCTGTTCCTCTTAGGAGGCTCGACTGCAGTAGCATTCTGGGGATTAGGCCTAGGCTGAACATTATCTCTAGCCTGAACCCTATTCTGTGGGCAGTCCCTGACCATGTATCCACTCTTTCCGCAACCGAAGCAGGCATTTGTGCCTAGTCTGCACTCTCCACTGTGAATACGGACACACTTGCCACATTCCTTTCTGGGACGCTGCACATCACCTACATTGCCCTTCTTGGGCTCGGGTCTGCCTTCTCTAGGTGCTGCACTCCTCTGAGAGTTAGAGTTCCCTGAACTCTGATGCCCCTTATTAAATTTGGGCTGATCACGAGCTCCAAAAGTGCTCCTCCCACCACCTTTGCTAAAACCTGTCTGGTCAGAAGGGTTAGGCCTCCTGAACACACGGACTCTCTGTCACGATTGGAATATAGACCCCAGACGAGACCGGCGTCGTTGACCTCTCAGAGGTCGCAGACAAGCCTACTTACGTCATTCTTACTTTACATAGGTTAATTTTAGCGGAAAATTTGAAACTTTTTCGTTTCTAAATATTGCTTACTAAACATTTCTAGTACATTCGTAATTTGTTCACCATCAACCATCTAACATTAAGAGATAATCAAATGAAAGGAATAGTTCAATACTTATAAAGCGTATAATTGCCAAAATGGCACCAACACATAGTCTGAATAAAAACAGGAAAGAAACGCTAGTGGAACATGCTCCACCAGCTCAACTCTAAATCTAAGCTAGAATATAAAACAGTAGCATCCTCGAAAGCATGAGGACCTACCAACTCCGGATGAATGCTGGACGTCCGGATAACTGCAACGATGATATTGTAGCTCTATCGTCCACCTGTGCCTGCACCTAAAATAGTAGAGTTTGTATAGGGTTAGTACACACTTGTACTAAGTATGGGTATATGCAAGCACACACCAAGGACATGCATGATAAAGAATAGCTCTTTCCTAACAACGTGATTTTTGGAAGTCAAGTCAGTAGACTTGCCAAATTGGGATTAGGAAAGTTTCCAAATTTGGATTAGGAAAGTCAGTGAGCTTTCCATATTTGGAATAGGAAAGTTATGCCATGAGAATAACATACATCATCATACTTTTCACATTTGCACACAGCACATAACATTTACACATAGCACATATCATATAACATACAGTACATTTTGCATGTAGCACATAACTTCTTTCATATCATTCATTCATATGCCATGAGACCTTGGAATCATGGACTTGACATTAAGACATCCCAGAAATGAGGGCTCAACAGATGGGACCTCAACTAGGAAATCTCCATTAGCAAACACAGAGTCTGCTTCATTCATTCATACGTACTTCATTCCATTTTGTTCATAGTCCAGTGTAACCACCGGTTATACCTAGGACATAGTTTAAGACTTTCATTAGGTTCGTTGTGCAATGACCAAGAATGACCTAATGTCATTACTTGAATCTAACTCACCTTTTGATTATCCTATCCTAACACCTTTGGTATTCATTCATTTCATTATGTGCATCATTTGAGGCTGGCCTCATTCATTCATTGGGAACTTTAACTTTAACCAACATAGATCATGTGAGCATCATGAAATCCAGTGTCTCCCCCACACAGAAAAGAGGTGGAATCACCGGCTAAAGTGACCCAAAAACATGCTAGCGTACATGGGAATTTAACCCCGCCAGATCCCTATATTGGAAGTATAGGTTCGAAGACTAGGAGATTTCAGGAGACCCATACCCGGCAAGCCGGACAGTCTCATCTCATGAGAGTTACGTGAACCTCCGCCCTTCCCGAAAGAAGGCATCACCGCTCATAGCTAGTCTATCGGTGCTCAGTATAAAGTTCCATTACATTCATCTCATACGTCATGGAAACTGGCTTCTAGTATGAGGACATCATAGCTCATTAGATGATTTCTCATCTCATCATTCGTATTGAGTGTGTTAAGCTCAATACTCTCATTAGAGTGTTCATAGAGATTGGTCTCTTCATTATCTTACACTCTCATAGGTGAGTACGTATTGGTAACATTTACTTAGGCTCATTTGAGATTGATTGCCTCATATCATGTTGTCACAGATTCATCATCATTAGCACCTTTGCTTTTCATAGTTATTCACCTCTTATTACGTGAATGTTCATTTCGTCTTATGCCAATGCACTTGGCCTTTTGGTGTGCTTTACACCCTTACTTAACCCTTCTAGGGTTTCATTATTTCATTTCATACATCTTAAGTTCACTTACTTTTGAACGTATGTTAGACTTATGTGTCTATACATACAAGCCATGAGGCTTCATTCGTAGTTCATTATGTGACTCATACATTCCTAAGATTTTATAGTACAAGACTTATGTATCTTGTATATATACCAAGATCTTGATTTCGATCTAAATAGATGGCATTATTCTTGGATGATTTGTTCACATATGACTTATGTATCAAACGGAAGTTTGGGTAAGGAATCCGAAGTCTTGAATCAATTGGATATCATTTATATTTTTAATTGATGTTATTCTAATATTCATAATATTTTAACTCTAAGTCAAATCACAATATTAACATTGAAGGATTACTTTTCTATTTAACTTTTATTTTTCTTGAAATGGCCGATGGGTTGTGGGTTCGAGCCCCCACAACCCCATTTTCATTTTTTCATTAACTTGATATTCAACCATTTTTCTTAAACCAAGAGGTTGTGGGATCAAACCCCCACAACCTCTTTTATTTTACTCCTTAATTCGCCCCAAGTAGGGAGGTTGTGGGTTCGAACCCCCACAGCCTCCTTACTTTTATTTAATTTTCGCTAGGGGCTGTGAGGTGGTGGGTTCGAACCCCCACAGCCCCATACATATAATTTTAACATTTTTTTCTAAGTTGAGAGCATAGGCAGTGAGGTCGTGGGATCGAACCCCCACAACCTCACTTATTTTAATATTTATTTTCGCCTCCTCTATTCCCAATCTTGAGGTCGTGGGTTCGATTCCCACGCCTCACCTCCTTTTCTTTTACTTTATTTTTTTCTTCTTCTTGAGTTATGGCCGAGGGGTGGTGGGTTCGAATCCCACTCCCCTCATTAATTTTTACTCCTTCATTCCCTCGCCCACACCCAGGATCGAACCCCCCAGCCCTCACCCATTACGTGGGTTATTTCGCCCAAGGATGAGGTCACGGGTTCAATTCCTAGTGGCCTCATTCTTTTATTTTAAACTAAATTTCCAGATTCTTATGCATTAAACTTTAGTCTAAAACTAACTTGTAAAATGCTAGAAATTTTAGTCACTTTCTAACTCACAACATTAATGCATTACTTAGGACAAGGTTACATTCATGGATCCGTTTTAACGTATTTTCAAGTGCATTATTCATAAAATTAATTGGCTATAAGATTCTTATTCAAATCAGCCACATTTCCTTTTTATGAACATCACGACCTTCATGAGTTTATGTACGTAAAATAACAACCACAACATTTACAAATTTGAGCAACAAGGCCGAAACTCTTGTTATGTCACACACTTGCACACAATTTTACATAATTCCGAACACATACATAGGTTGTCATTTTCATAAATTAACGTACATCCAACACATTCACATTCAGCACAAACATCACATTTTCCTAAGTCTACCAGCAGTCATACCAACCTACGAATTCGGTGGGAGCTAATGACAGGGACATGCAACGGGGAAAACAACCCTAGTTTTGAGCCGAATATGCTGAGTCCTAGGGGTCTCTTGGGAAAGGGACCAAGAGTAAGAAGACCCATACCTTAATTTCCTTGTTCAAACACGAATTTGCTGCCCAAAATCCTCTCCAAAAATCAGTCCAAGCTTTCTCAATCGTCCACACTACTCGACAACCACCTCTCTTTGCTTTATCGTTTGGTTACTTGTTTTTTTCTTAAAAATTTCGTGTGAGTTCTTCAAGTGTGAAGAACTCTTGATAAATTTTCAGTTCTTCACCTTCCTTTGGCAGAGAGAAACGTGAGAGTAATTGAAAAAGTGAGAGAGATATCGTGAAGAGAGAGAGTAGCTTTAAGATAGGAGTTTTGGTTTGAGAATTAGTAAACTAGGACTCTTGCTAAATTAATAATTAAAAATCTGATTTTTCTTTTTTAATCAGATAATATTTATTATTTAATTTAATTAATTTATCAAAATAAAAGCAAGTTAAATCCTTGCTTCTAGTGGGGCTCGAACCCGAGTGACTCCCATTTGCGAAAATGGGTCACTTCGGGTTGCCCCACCCGAATTTCTTCATTCAATTAAATTAATTAATTAAATAATTAATTTCTCAGGGTAATTACAATATTACCCTTGGCCTGGAAAAGACCATTTTACCCTTGGACCCTCAAAACTTAAAATTTCTTCTTTTGAGTCCGGTAAAAACTCTTTCGATTAAATCTGCGTTTTCGTGAGCCTCACATGGTTGGTTCCAACCTTTCCAAGCTCAATTAACTCCCCAAGTTAGTTGGCTTGGTCGTAGTAAGGGTTCTGAGGTCTGGTTCTACGCGTATCAATCCGTGTGGACCTTGGTCTAATTGCACGCATTCTTGAAAAACCTAAGTCTTGATCCTCTTCATTTTTAGGGTTGTTACATTATCCCCCCCTTAGGAACATTTGTCCCCGAATGACACTACTACTTCACGTTGTAATGTCAGTCAGATCATGATAAAGGCACTATACACAGTCAATCAATAGCAACAACATACGGGGAAGTAAGGAAACATAGGTTTAAGAGTATAAAGTCTAACCTCAAGAGCTGAACAGATGAGGGTAGCGGGCCCTCATGTCGGCCTCAGCTTCCCACGTAGCACCCTCAACAACATGATTTCTCCACAATACCTTCACTGTGGAAATCTCCTTGTTCCTCAGCCGCTTGACCTGTCTGTCTAAGATTTCGACCGGTACCTCCTCATAAGACAAGTCTTCACCAACCCCCAAACCTTCCACAGGTAAGATTGATGCTGGATCACCTAGGCACTTATTCAACATAGATACATGAAATACTGGATGAACAGAAGCTAATTCTGCAGGCAATGCCAACTCATAGGCAACCTCACCCACACGCTGTAGGATCTCATATGGCCCAACATACCTCGGACTCAGCTTCCCTTTCCTACCGAATCTCATCACCCCTTTCATAGGCGATATTTT
>JAJJBR010002410.1:61739-88973 GCA_022817965.1 Solanum lycopersicoides
AGATCGGTAACTTTCCTTGGTCACGTGGTGACCGATCAAGGTGTAGAAGATGATCCGAAAAAGATAGAGGCGGTTAAGAATTGGCCGAGACCCCTTACCCCTACCGATATTTGAAGTTTCTTGGGTTTGACCAATTATTATCGTCGGTTTGTGGAGGGTTTTTCCGTGATTGCTTCTCCATTCACCGCGTTAACAAAGAAGAAATCAAAGTTCGAGTGGTCCAAAAAATGTGAAGAGTTTTCAAGAACTCAAGGACCGATTCAGTTCGACCCTGGTCCTCAATTTGCCGAGAAGTAGTGAAGGGTACGCGGTTTATTGTGATGCATCTCGAGTAGGTTTGGGATGTTTTATTATTAAAGATGGTAAGGTGATTGCGTACGCGTCAAGACAATTGAAAGTCCACGAGAAGAACTACCCTACGCACGATCTCGAACTAGCCGCGGTTGTCTTTGTGTTGAAGCTTTGGAGACATTACTTATATGGTGTACATGTTGATGTATTTATTGACCATAAAAGTCTTCAATACGTTTTTACGCAAAGATAATTGAACCTTCGTCACAGAAGATGGGTAGAATTGCTAAAAGACTACGACATGAGTCTTCACTATCATCCGGGTAAGGCCAATGTAGTGGCGGATGCATTGAGTCGATTGAGCATGGGCAATGTGTATCACATCGATGATGAGAAGAAAGATTTGGTTAAGGATGTACACCAATTGTCAAGGTTAGGAGTAAGGCTCGTGGATGCACTCGATGGGGGTGTTACGGTCCATTCGAGTTCCGAGTCTTCGTTTGTTATAGACGTTAAGGACAAGAAAGTTGAAGGATTCGGTGTTGGGTAAGATGAATGAATCATTTTCCTTAGGGGGAGATGGTGTACTTAGGTACCAAGGAAGATTGTGCATGCCAAATATTGATAGTTTGAGGGAAAATATTATCGCAGAGGCTCATGGATCTAAGTATTCGATCCACCCAGGTTCCACCAAGATGTATCATGATCTAAAAGAGATTTATTGGTGGGAAGGTATGAAGCGAGAAATCTCTAAGTTCGTAGAAGAGTGTCCAAATTGCCAACAAGTCAAGTTCAAACACCTTAAGCCTGGGGTCTTACTCAGTCAATCGAGATTCCAACGTGGAAGTGGGAGGCCATTAACATGGATTTTGTGGTTGGTTTGACGAGGACCAGAAAGTTGCACGTTTCCATTGGGTCATTGTTGACCGAATGACCAAGTCCTCACACTTCATTCCCGTGAATTCCATGTACCGAGCCTAAGACTACGCCAAACTTTACATTGATGAGATCGTGAGGTGGCATGGGATTCGTTTGTCTATCATCTCGGATAGAGGAACCCAATTTACTTCGCATTTTTGGAGATCTTTTCAAAAGAGTTTGGGTACACAAGTGAAGCTTTGTACCGCGTTCCACCCTCAAACGGATGGACAAGCAGAACGCACCATCCAAACCCTTGAAGACATGTTGAGAGCATGTGTCATGGACTTCAAGGGAAGTTGGGATGATCATTTACCCCTAATCGAGTTCTCGTATAACAATAGCTACCATTCTAGTATTGGGATGGAACATTTCAAAGCATTCTATGGTAGGAGATGTAGATCCCCCGTTGGATGGTTTGAAGTGGGAGAAACGGCCATCCTTTTTTTTTGAAATCATACATGAAGCTTTGGAAAAGGTAAGGATGATTCGAGATAGGTTAGCTACTGCCTATAGTCGTCAAAAATCGTATGCAGATAACCGAAAGAGAGATCTTGAATTCGAAGTAGGTGATCAAGTATACTTCAAGATATCACCCATGAAAGGGGTGATGCGTTTCGGCAAAAAGGGGAAGTTAAGTCCGAGGTACATTGGTCTGTATGAAATCTTGCAACGAGTAGGAAATGTTTCTTACGAACTAAAATTACCGAACGACTTAGCTTTTGTTCATCCAGTGTTTCACGTTTCGATGCTTAAGAAGTGTCTAGGCGATCCCGCGTCCATTCTACCCGTCGAAGGGTTAGCAGTCGATGAGAACATTTCTTACAAAGAGGTACTCATTGCAATCTTAGATCTTCAAGTGAAGCGTTTAAGGAACAAGGAGGTTCTCACCGTGAAAGTGTTGTGGAGGAACCATATTTTTGAGGGAGCGACATGGGAGGCCGAGGCCGATATGAGATCCTGTTACCCTTACTTATTCAGTTCATAAGGTTTGATAAGCATTCTTTAAGTCCGATTTCATAAACTACAACTCTAAGTCTTAGTGCACTAGGCGGTTTTTGCTTTCTAAGTCCATAACTGTGTGTTTTATACTTGCACTATATGAGTTAATATGAGTTCATGCTTACTTTCATGTTGCTATTTTTGTATGGATTTTTATGTGATTATGTGTTGCATGAGTGTGATGTGCATTAAGTTAAAGTAGAATTGAGAAGTACGTTCCTCCTTCTTAATAAGAAGCTTCAGATAATCTTAGAGTATGTGCATCACTAAGAGTAAGTTGTGAATCAGACATTCACGAAGATTAAATTCTAGTATGCGTATGTCATTTACGAAAATTTCGCTCTTTTGTTTTAAAATGATAAGTAGTGTCATTCGGGGACGAATGTTCCCAAGGGGGGGGGATAATGTAACATTCCAGAAAATTTCACGTCTAGTAAAGAGCCCTATAGGCCCTTAAGATTGCGTATTGGGGGTACATAGGCACCCAGATGCACAATATTGAAAAATATTGGGCATAGTATTGAAAATTGGCTAAGGGGTGTTAGACAATTTCTATAATAATATCCAAGTAATCGAAACATGCTCCAAGCTTATTAGAAATTGTACCTGCAAAGAAGACCCTAAGCTAAAATAGTGATAGCTAATGCAATACTTAAGGTATGAGGCATCAAGTGTCAAGCCTAGATACCATCGCACATAACCATTTAAAATGATCATGTACAGTAAGCAGTGCCCAAGGACATAGTGAGGATCCTTGGGACAATAAGTAAATATTCCAAATGAACCATCCCAATAGTTAGTTAGGAAAATGCAAGAAACACATGGGATGGCACATGGGCAAGATCGGCCGAGGGGACCACCCTAACCGATTCGGTTGGGGCGGTTGGGGGGACCATCGCACATGCGAGTCAAACCGCGTGGGACCATCCTCACTAACAAACCCTAGGCCCTAACCAACTAAACCAACTACCCAACCACCCCTAGACCGAACTAGTACGGGCAGCCAAGACACCCGACAACCTAGGACCTGGTCGGGTGACAAATGACTAATGTAACAAACTTAGGGACAACCTAGTACCTAACCTAGAATGGTCCAAATGATTGACTTTAGTCCTAACGACCTAAGGGTATTTTAGTAATTACCCTAGACAACTTAATTAATTAATTTAGCAACTTAATTAATTAAAATAAATGACAAAACCGAAACTTCAAGGAGAACACCCTAAAATCGGGTAAGTCAATAATTCCCTAAAGTCTAGTCAATCTAGGAAGGGCGTTGTTGTAATTAACTACCTAATATATTTTAGTTAAGCATATAATCTAAATTCACCAAATTAACAATAAGTTCTCGAAAAGATTTAGACCTAAAAGTTGTTCACTATTAACGTCCAAAAGAAAGAACAAGAGATCGTGACTGAATCCTAGGCGACTAGCAAGAACGTTCAAGGTTTCTTCGTGCAAAGTTCGTAGTGATCTTCGTAGATTTAATTCTATAGCAAGGTATGGGTTTTATCTCATGGAATCCTTTCTCCAAGAGGCTTTTCAAATGTTTTTACTTAACGATTATCGAAACTAGGATTGTACCGTCGAATTGCATGTTCATCTCCCTAGTTCTTCCAATTTTTGATTCTTGTAGTATAGTTGTATTATTCTCGATGCATTGTTGATTACATGTGGTATGAACTGATCTTATATGTGTGTTTAAGTGATTTATATGTCAAGTGAAATATATACATGTGAGATCCTCATACTTAGGGTGTTAATTACATGAAGGTTAAATGTTATAATGCCTAACTATGTATTCGAGAATGTGAATGGTTATGAGTATTCGTTGAATTGTTGATATGTTCATTCAAGGTTATAAGTTGACTTATTTAACATGTTGAATCACTCTATTGCATTCATGAATGACTGAATTGGCTTGTGCTAATATCTAAAGTAATTTCGTGCTAACAAATTGGCTAGTACCAATAGATTCCAAAAATGCAAAGTGGTTCCAATATCAATTCAAGAAGCTCATATTACAGGGTATGCCAATCAATAGGACAAGTCCCAACATACCCTATCCACATCACTTGTAACGCCATAAAATCTTACTAATAGTCAATAACAATCATAAAAGAGTGATATAAATTTAGTAAGTGACATGAACAAGTTAAGGTGAGTAAATATATAACCAAGAGTAATTTATAAATTGACCTAATATAGAGTGTTAGAAAGAAGTTAGACAAGTCTCAAGAACACTTAATCATTATATCAATAATACTCACATAATAGGGTGCTAGAGTCCGTGACACCAGTCTCACTCGCACTCTGATGATAAAGTAAAGCTTCAAGATCAGAATCATCAAGTAAAGATAGGGATGACCAGTCATCCATAGAGTAAGTAAACCTCATAACTAGAAGCAAGCTTTCATAATGTAATGATTCAACTCTAAAAGATAAGAAGATAAAATCTAAGCTTAGCACCGATAAACTAGCTATGAGCATGTGATAGCACATGTAAGTCTCATGAGATGAGATCGCAAGGGTCTCCATACGTCTCCTAGTCTTAGAACTATGTTGCCAACATAGGGGCACCTAGCTAGTGGAGGCCACCCACTAAACACGCTAGAAAGTTAGGTATCACCTTGGCCGGTGATTCCACCTATTTTAGGTGTGGGGGAGACACCGGATTTCATGTTTATCTATCATGATCGATGTCGGTTATAGCTTAGTACAAGCATTAAGTTCACTACTGCCGTGAACACCCCTTTACGATGTGGGGAAGACATCGACCGATTCACCTTAGCCGGTGAATTCCCCATTTTTGGTGTGGGGAAGAAACATAGCTTGGTTCACTTTAATAAGTGAGCCACCCCTTTTCGGTGTGGGGGAGACACTGTATTTCATGTAGCTCGCATGATCTACTTCTGTTTTTGCTAAAAGAATTATTTAAGAGAGTAAGAAAGAATAAGTATCAAGTTCAAGTGAACGATCGAGCAAGGGAGTAGGATTATAAGTTCATAGTGAACTAAGTAAAGTAAGAGCTTAATGAACATTAATCACTAGTGTTGATAGACATAACAAGTCGGGGGTGGCCAATAATGAAGTATGGATTAGATCCCAAGAACTATATATTATGAAATAATCAAATAGGAGGCCTAGCCAATAAAGATTGGCTTATTAATGTAAGTATACCCAGAAAGAAGAAGAATGAAAAATCTAACTCATAAGTAGGGTAGCCAATCATTT
Source organism: Solanum lycopersicoides (assembly GCA_022817965.1). Classification (NCBI taxonomy): domain Eukaryota; kingdom Viridiplantae; phylum Streptophyta; class Magnoliopsida; order Solanales; family Solanaceae; genus Solanum; species Solanum lycopersicoides. The sequence continues at coordinate 67,185 of JAJJBR010002410.1, forward strand.
CATTAATCTTGTGAATTGCTTACGCGATTCATTGTAGGTATGGGACTACAATGAATCATTGCAATTGTAAGCGAAACACAACATCAAAGGAGATCATTGGACTACACAACAAGAAGATAGAAAAGACTGGAAAATAAACTAAGTGTGGAATAGGGTACTCTCGGCCTAGACAACGAAAATATAAATGTGTGTTTAAGTTGTTCTAATATTATGTTCATGATTCCAAGGTCTTATGTTTATATAGAAAACCAGTTGTACGCCTTAATTGCATGAGAACGTGTCATATTTACATCATAAATCAAGAGTAATGTTTTAAGTAAAGAATTGATGTGATTTCCGTAATATTGACACTTGTTTAGGAAAAGAGCTTTCCTTATTCATGCATCGTCCCTTATGTGTTATGTGCATACACCCATACTTAGTACAAGTGTGTACTAACCCCATATCTATTTATTATTTTTATAGGCGCAGGTTCTCAAAAATGTTATAGTCCATCGAAGCAGTTTGGAAAAGCGATCTTTAGACTTTAGTAGGTCCTCTTGAGTTCGAGGATGCTTTATTTTATTATTCTAGCTTAGTACATTAGATTTAGCTAGTGACTACTGTCCCCAGCGTTTCTTTCCAAGTATTTATTTCAAAGTGTTGTAATAAGGCCAATTGGCGAACTATTATTATTATTATTACGATCATTTATTTCATTATTTAATCTATTGATAGATGGTTGTTGAGTTTGCGCTAGTAGAATATCACTCTTATACAAAATTATATGAAGTCTATGTATACTTTGTTAAGTCATTAAAAGTTTTAAATTTTTCGCAAATTTGATTGTATGATTATGATAAAAGCTAAGAAGAGGCTTGTCTGCGACCTCTGAAAGGTTAACGACGCCGGTCGCGGCTCGGATTCGAGAATCCGCGCCGTGACATGTACATGGTTCAGTTGTATCTTAAGGAGTTGTGGTCTCAACGACTAAGTCTTGTATATAACTTTTGGGTCTAGTTATGTTAGTTTGTATCGCTGCGTCCTATGTGAACTAGTCACGATTGTTATAGTTATATGTATAGTAAGAACATGTTACAAGTTCGTTCTCTCGGGCCTTTAGGGCATTAGGTGCCTATCTGTCTTAATGGGATTTGAGGAGTGACATAAGTGTTGCGCGCTTTTACAATTATGAATAAGACCCCACATAGACGTGGTTTAGTGAGACATCAACCTAAGATTACTCAACCTCATGCTCTTATAATAAGTTTGTAACGACCTATAACGCCCCAGAATGAACTAAGGTGAACTAGAGCCTCATGGTTGTTTCTTGAGTTAATTTTTAAGTTAAACAGATTTAGTTTGGTGTCCTTAGGCAGTGTGCAAAGTTTGGTTAAGTTTGGAGTTCAATCGACCAAAAATGTCCATGACGTTCGGATGGTATGCCTTAGAATGTACTTGTATGTCTTGGCGAGTTTGGATGAGTTTTATGTGTTCGTTTTTACTTGAAACATGCGTCGGATGTTCCCTACACCTAGACGACTTAGTTTAGGGGTTTGACGTCCGGGTACGACCCCACGTAGGACCCACAAGGGCCCCTAGATGAAGGGCCCAAGACTTGGGCAAAGTCTGCCCATCAGTGGCTCACGACGACCATGGCGACGATCCGTTGCACTCAGGACGGTCCGTCTAGCAAGGGCGTCGCGAGTGACAGTGAGTGGAAACTTGGACAGGCTCCATTTGGAGCCAAGTGTTCCTCGACGGGACCCCATGACGGTCCGTGGTGAACGTGACGGTCCATCGAGGAGGTCTCGTCGACGAGGCCTGCCAGTGCACGACTTAAGGCTGCCAACTTGGGGTGTTTTATGTAAATACACCCCAAGTCTTATAAGACCCTAAGTGTATAATTTTGGTGTTTTTAGGTTATATGAAATTAGTTTTAAACCCTAGACCTAGACAACACCCTCTCACTTCAAGATCCAACTCTCTCTTTCTCTCAAGAAAACTCTCTTAACTCTCTTGGAAGCTAGAAGTCAAGGAAGGATAGGAGGACGGATTGGGACTTGTTTCTTCATCAAATTTGTGGGTTTATTTCTCATAAAGGTATGGTATCCATTCTTGAATACCTTTCCATTCAAGAAGCCAACTTCCAAAATGGTTTTCAAAAAGGGGTTTTAAACTCAACTTCTTCTAAACTTTGATTTCTATTATGGGTCTTCTTGTAACTAAGTTCTAATGGTTTAAATGTATTTATCTTGGTTTGAATAGATGATTTTGATGTTAAAACTCCATGAAACTCTTGTTTATGCATACTTCAATTTTTGACTTGAAAATGGGTTATGTGAGCATGATTTGAGTAGGGTATGAACTTGGGTCTTCTTGTATTTGTCATGTTGGTGTAGCTACTGCCCTAAGGTCCTTAATATGGTGAAATATTGATAAATTGCTTATGGGTAATGATGGTTTGATTTGTTGATGAGTTGCTCTCATTGTATAATTCTTATTATGAATTGCTATTTGAGTGGTATGGTCCACCTTATGGGTGGCGGTGCTAATTGATGAACTTGATGTTACTTAGTATGGTTTGAGTATGTGATCTTGAAGGTATAATATGTGAAATGAAGATATATATTGGAAATGGGTCTTGTGTTGTGTTTGATGTAGCTTGAATTGCATGTTTGACCTAGTTTATGTCTAAATGAAGTATATGATTATGAGAAGTATGTAGAGTGTGTAGCTTGATGAATCAAGGTTAAAGTATGAGTAGAACTTGATGATAATGAAATGATGCTTATATGCAAGGTGTGCACATGTACACACACACTCTTTTAAGATTTGTATTATGTCAAGTTGAGCAAAAAGGGAAATGTTGAGGTGGACACACTTCGTGAGTTGAGATGTAGTGTCTAGTAACAACCTCTCCATTTCCTAGTGAGCTTTCTAAGATAGACTATTATTTTGAGAAATCCGTGTGGAGTTATGCCTAGCACCGAGAGGATATGAAGGGGAGGTGGATTGCACTTCGTTAGTTGAGATGTTGTAATCCAAAGTACCTCTTGAGATGAGTACTCCTCGTTAGTAGAGAGTGAGTTACTTAGTAACAATCTCCTTATCCCTTAACTATGTGACCGCATAGGTGTAGCTATTGGAAAAGCCATGTAAACGCTAAGAAGCATGACCTTACACTAGGCAAGTAAGGATCCCTCATCCGATAGGGGTTAATATCGGGATTCCATGTCTAGCTCTCATGGTATTTGTCGGTTAAGCTAACTCCCACAAAAGAATTGATTTGAAACTAGTTAACTTGCCTATTGTTGATATTGTGTATGCATGTCGTGAAGTGCTCCATCCACATTAGTTACCGAGTAGGAGCATTAAGTGGGAGTGGTAGTATGGGATGCTACTCTCACATTGCACTTGGTGTGACCTATACCTACTATGGGAGAAGAGTACCTTCATGAAATCCGTGTGAATGAGTACTATGGTGTAGTGTTATGGACAATTATTGTGAAGTAGTTGAGTAAATGGAATCCATTAGGAGCATTAAGTGGGAGTGGTAGTATGGGATGCTACTCTCACATTGCACTTGGTGTGAGCTATATTTTTTCATGAGTGTTTTGCATATGTATTAGCCAAGGGCGTGGATTTGATTCTAATGAGGTAAGCCTAAGATTTGGTAGTTTTAAGGGTCGCTTCGGTGTGCTTTGAAGGGAGGTGTAATGAGAGTCCCTTCTTGGCTCACCTTAGGGAGTCTTAGGATAACCTTGGGTTAGGGCAACTTCAAAGGAAAAGAGTTCATATGACTTGGACCGTGCCATTCATTGTAAGGTCTTCATTGTAAGAATTCAAAATGTTCACTATGATGCTTTATTCAATATTATTGCAAGTTTAGCAAAGTTAATTGAAATGTTCTTTTTGTTTACTTTAAGTTTGGTAAGATAGCCATAAAGTGTTAATTGTTGATTCTTATATGGGTTTGTTTCTAGATTCATGAAGGTTATATTTGAATTTCATAAAAAGCTATCTTTACTAAAATGTCCCTTTTTGCATGTTTTTGCATATGCCATACTCAGTACATTGTTGTACTAACCCCATACTTTTTATACCTTATGAGTATAGGTCGGAAGCCCTTTTGGGAGGATCGGAGTCGAAGCTTGGGAACTTTATCTCTCAAGAATTTGGTATGTCCTCATATATTCGAGGACATAGTTTTATGTTTCTTAGTTTCTTTATTAAAACTTAAAAATGTATTTACTTTTATCGTAAAGGGCCGTGTCCCTAAGATTCAGAGTTGTGTCTTTAAGTTGGCTTGTGACGATAAGATTTCTTAGTATTTATGAAAAGACTCCTTTTATTATTATTATCGTAAAAAGTTTTAATTCCGCACTACTTTTCATGCTTTATGTTATGAATGCTAGTTAGAGGGCTTGTACGAGACCCCAAAGGGGTCAAGTACGCCCGGTCACGATTGGAAGGTTTTCCTAACTTCTAGGGAGTGCTTTCGGGTCGTGACACGACCCAAAGTACACCCTAGTCGTTATCGGTGTCGTTGTCCTCGAAGAGGACTAAGACAGGACCTTAGCATATGGCATAACACATCATAGGTCAAAATTGCGGATAAATTTAAAACTTTGTAGACATACTTAGTGAGATAGACCTCTCACATACGAAGCTTATTTAGGCTTCTTGCTTAGACAACATAATAATACATAAGAATTTAGTCTAAATCTTTGTCTCACATTAAAACCATCTAAACAAAATAAAACATCCGGGCATAACCCTTATACAAATTCAAGGTTTCCACGTAGGGCTTACATCAACAACTTCAACAATAGGAGAGAAATGAATGTCTTTAGACAATACAAGTACGACTAAGGTAGATTATCTGGTGTCATCCTCGAATTAGAGGACGTACAAAAACTTGGAGAGTCTAGTCCAGGCATTCTTTCTTTAGCCTCAAGATACCTCAATGGCCCGAACCTTCAATGTTTGGGAAAAAGGGAAGAAATATGGGTTAGTACAAACCACATGTAATAAGTATGCTCCTTATGCATAAAAATCATTAATGCATTAGGAAAGGCATCATTTAGTCAAAATCATGCATAAAGTCCAATAACTCAATATACACATATATGGAACATCATAAGTCAACCAACATATAAGCAACTCAACCAACACTTGTTCAATGCCAAGAATAAAGCCCCATAACCCTATCCAAAGCTAAGTATCACCTTAAGCAACCCACTTAATACTTGTAACATATTCTCATAATTTTCATAACATGCTTCATACATCAATACTATTCATAGCTTAGCAATATAATCATAATCATATCCGTAAAAGAAAACTACTAGAACCATCTCCTACGATCCCACATGTGCAATATGTAAGAGAAGTCACATAACCTCCCTCACACAATGTAGTATCCTTTAAGACGACCCTAATAAGAGTGTACATGCATACTTGTTCATTTACTTTTACATTAGGGAAAGAAGTACAATAACCGACAAAAGACCATGTGAGCTACATGGAATCTAATATTCTACTCCCGCATCACAAAGAGAGGGTTAACACTTGCCTAAGGTGTAACCATTCGTACACAGCTATCAAGGTGGATCCACTAAGCTAGAGTCCTATGTGAGAACATATTTAAAGGTCAATGAGATTGTTACTAGAAACCTTGACTTACTAGAAGTGGAGGTTTACATCTCATGAGACAACACATATTTGGGGGATCCAGACTTATTAACGTGAGGATACCCATGTGGGAGACCAGACTTACTAAACTTGAGACCCATGTAGGACGCCAGACTTACTAAACGTGAGACTTCCATCTCATATACATGTCCTTTCGGTGCTAAGCAATGATTCCCTTTAGTAATCATGTTATTTCATGATACAAGTTCACATTAGTCTCTTCTAGACCCCTATGTAAACATCTTATCATATTAGCTCATAGGTCATCATTAGTGAGAAAATCCTTCCACTTTAGACACCACTTCACAAGTGAGTAAACCTTTCACTTAACACTTTACTATAATCATGAGAAACTACTTTCAATCATATAATATTTGTATCATAACATAAATACAAAATTCATATCTATTTCAATGTCTTAGGGTTAAGGATTATGAATACAGAGCATCAACATCAAAACCATACATTAGACATAGAAGCATTACTATCTAAAGAACTCATAATATAGAATTGAATCCAAGAAGAATCAATCAACATACCTTCTTGCCCTCTTCAAGAACATTCATACTTCCATTAACAATAATACATAACCAATTACATAAACAAGTTTAATTCAAGAAGCAATTTCATGATTAACAACAATGTAGTGAATCAACTTGTTCATCATCTTCACAATTCATCCTCATAATTCAAAGTTTTCATAAAATTAGGGAAATACATGGGTCTAGGGGAAACTCATAGAAAATTATCAATTAACCATCAATATATGCATAAACAACATTAATTCATCATAATTCATCACAATTGATTCATAATTTTGTTTTACAAAGAATACCTATGTGAGAAGAAAAACCCTAGTTTAGGGGATTTAGAAATCATGTTTTGGAGGGACCTCTTGGAGCAAGGAATCGAAAGAGTAAAAGAAATCATACCTTAGAGATGATAAATCCACGAAATTGGGTTGGAAACTTCAAGACTTCACCTTCTTCTTGGAGCTCTAATGGTCTTCAATGGAGGTTTCAAAGAAGAGAAAATTTGAGAGAGATGATCGTGATTTTTTATTTGAACTTAGGAGCTTTGATTTGGGTGTTAAAACTAACTTAAAACTGACCCTAAAATGTAATATATTAATCCCTTAAATTACCAAAAGACCCCTCACTTAATTGGGTCTTTTTTGTGAAGTCAAATTGACATAAAAATAACTCAAACGAATCTCGAAAGTTGTTGCACGTTGCGGGGGGCAATTCCAATTATTTTTTCTGAAATAGAGGTAGAGGCTGTAACAACCTGAAAATGACTATGCTAAGTAATGCATAAACGTACCTAGAATGCCTGGATTATACCGGGTTCACACGGCTTGTTTCGCGTGGAACCAGACCTCAGAACCTATGCACTAGCCAAGCCAACCAACTTGGTGATTTAGTTGAGCTAGGCAAGGTGGGAACCAACCATGTAGGGCACCCGAATTGAAGACATTCACCGGATGAGTTTTTACCGGACTTAAAAGGGGTAATCTTAGGTTTGTAGGGTCTAGGGGTAAAATTGTCTTTTCAAAGCTAGGAATAGTATTGTAATTACCCTAATTAATTAATTAATTAATTAATTAATTTAATTAGAGGAACGGTTCGGGTCAGGTCGACCCGGAATGACCCATTTCGCGATGGAGGCTTCACCCGGGTTCGAGCCTTGGTGGAAGCAACGTTTAGGTGGATTAAATTGATGATTATTATCTGATTTTGTAGGGGCATGGTGGTCATTTCACTTACCCTTTTAAAAATCAGATTTTTAATAAGTTAAGGAGAAGTCCTAGTTTGAATAAGTCTCCACCTAAATCTCCTAATCCTAAGCTACCACTCATTCTCACGTCTCTCTCTACTCCCACCTCACTTGCACAATCATTCTTCCGTAAAAGAAAAGAACATAACAAAAAAATAAAGTTCATCAAGAACTTGAACACTAAAACTCAAAAGTAAAGACAATCTAAAAACGTAAAGCAAAAAGGGGTTTCTCGACGGGATTGTGCTGAGGTTTCGGTGGTGAGCTTGGTTTCGTGAGAATTGGCAGCATTGAAACAAGTGTTGAACGACATTAAGGTATGGGTTTTCTTCCCTCTTGGTCCCTCTCCCAAGAGACCCCTAAGGTTCAGATTAATCTCAATTCAAAAACTAAGGTTTTCCCCGTTGCATGCCCCTGTCATTAGATTCTCTGAAAGAATCGATGCATGCGTTGGTATGAATTCTGGTAAATGATTTTAGGGCTGATTGTGATTACGTGTTTGTACGTGTGTTCTGAAATTATTAGAGAAATGACAAAGTGTTTCCGAAAAATGTGTATTATGTTAACTTGTGGGTGCATGTGTGTGCCGTGACCTTGGTCTCTGTTTGAAGCCTTAAATTGACATGTTAAATTGTTTTATTTTACGTGTAGGAATATGTTAAAACCGTGATGTTCATATGAGTGTAATGTTGCTGAATTGAGTGAAAAATCTTGATCAAAAGTAACCATGAAAATGCACCTAAAGATGCACTAGATGCTACACGAAAATGTCCTAAATCTAACGTTTAAAGGTTGAGAACTGGACTGCAAAAAGGTGAACTAATTTCCAGCTTTATGGAAATTTGGTTTCGGCCAAATGTTGGACATTCTGGAAATTCAAAAAGAAACTAAAATATGTGAGGTCATCAGGGATTGAACCCGAGACCTCACTACATGAAAACTTAAAAAAAAACAAAAAATAAATGAGGTATATGGGATTCAAACCCGTGTGCCTTGACCAAAAATAAGACATAAATAAAATGAGGCGTGTGGGGTTCGAACCCACAACCTCTCGGTCAAACAAGAGAACAGGAAGAAACAATTAAAATAAAATAAAATGAGGTATGTTGGGATCGAACCCACAACCCCTCGGCCGAATGAGAAAGTAAGGAGAAAATATAAATAAAAGTAGGGTCAGGTTGTGGGGGATCGATCCCACATCCTCTCGGTTCAACGGAGAAGAATTAAGAAATTAAATGAAATGTGAGTGTGGGGGTTCGATCTCGGATCCCAAGCTTAGACATTTGAGATTAAGTAAAGAAAAAAAAAGAAGAGAAAAATAAATATAAATGTAGGGATTCAAAATTGGGTCCCAAGCCAAAATGTTAAATCAAAAATTAATTGGAAGCTAAGTGTTGTCCAAGGGATTCGAAATAGGGTTCCCTTGCCCAATTCCGTATTGGCACATAAGTCGTACGCGAATAAATATTTAAATGAATGCTGCCTATGAGGATCGAATCGAGATCTTGGCATACTTACAAGATGCATAAGTCTTGTACCACATAATCTTGGGTAAATACGAATCACTTAAATGAACTATGATTGAAGCCTCATGGCTTGTGTGTATGGACTCATAAGTACAGCATACGTTTATAAAGTAAGTGAACCTAAGATGTTATGTGATGAATGATGTGACCCTATAATGGTTAAGTAAGAGTGTGAAACACACTAAAAAGTCCAAGTGTGTCACGACCGGAATCTAGACCCCAGACGAGACCGGCGTCGTTGACCTCTCAGAGATCGCAGACAAGCCTACATATGTCATTTTTACTTCATCTACGTTAATTTTAGCAGAAAATTTGAACTTTTTGTTTTCTTATTTCATGCTAAACATTTTTAAACTAAACATCATGGGCGTTCACAAATCAACCATCTAATATAGAGATAATCAAATGAAAGAAACAGTGCAGTACTGTAATAAATGTATTATAGCCAAAAAGGCACCAATACCATGTCTGAAATAAAAATGGAAAGAAACACTAGTGGAAAATGCTCCACTAGCTAAAGCCTACATCTAAGATAGATAGTAACGATAGACATCCTCGAAAGCATGAGGGCCTACCAAGTCCGGATGAAAGCTCCACGTCCGGATAGCTGCAACGTCAACCTTTAAGCTCTAGCGTCCACTTGTGCCTGCACCTAAAAGTATAGAGTTGTATGGGATTAGTACACATTTGTACCAAGTATGGGTATATGCAAGCACACACCAAGGACATGCATGAGAAAGGATAGCTCTTTCCTAACAACATGATTATGGAATGCCAATTCAGTGGACTTGCCAAATTGGGATTAGGAAAATGAAGAGAAAAACTAAGTGAAAAATTAAAATGAAGGTGTTGGGGCTCGATCTTGAGTCCCCAAGCCGTGTGGACCAAAAATAAAATAAATGAAAAATGTAAGTGTTGTCCAAGGGATTCGAAACCGGGTTCCCTTGCCCAAATTATGTATTGATACATAAGTCATACGTGAATTAAATGTTCAAGAAAATGCCGCCTACTTAGATCGAAATCGAGATCTTGGCATACATACAAGATGCATAAGTCTTGTACTACATAATCTTAGAAAGATATGAATCACTTAACGAACTATGAATGAAGCCTCATGGCTTGTATGTATAGACCCATAAGTCTAGCATACGTTTAAAAATAAGTGAACCTAAGATGTATGTAATGAAATGATGTAACCCTAGAAGTGTTACGTAGAAGTGTAAAACACACTAAATGGCCAAGTGCATTGGCATACAATGAAATGATTATTATGTAATGAAATGATGAACCCTAGAAGGGTTAAGTAAGAGTGTGAAACACAGAAATGCACAAGTGCATTGGCATATGATGGAATGAACATTCACGTAAAAAGGGTGAGTAATTATGAAGAGCAAATGTGCTAATGTTAATGAATGTGGTGACAAAATGATATGAGGATAATGTAAAAGATGAGAACAATCTCAAATGAGCCTAAGTAAATATTACCAAAACGTACTCACCTATGAAAGTGTAAAGTTAATGGAGAGACCAGTCTCTATGAACACTTTAATGAAAGTATTGAGATTAACACACTTAATACTAATGATGAGATGAGAAATCATCTATTGAGCTATGATGTCCTCATACTAGAAGCCTTCTTCCATGACGTATGAGTTGAATGTAATGGAAATTTATATTGAGCACCGATAGACTAGCTATGAGCGGTGATGCCTTCTTTCGAGTAGGGCGGAGGTTCACGTAACTCTCATGAGATGAGACTGTCCGGCACGCCGGGTATGGGTCTCCTTATATCTCCTAGTCTTCGAACCTATACTGCCAATATAGGGATCTGGCGGGGTTAAATTCCTTGTACGCTAGCATGTTTTGGGTCACTTTGGCCAGTGATTCCACCTCTTTTCCGTGTGGGGGATAAAGTTCCCAATGAATGAATGAGGCCAGCCTCAAATGATGCACATAATGAAATGAACGATACCAAAGGTGTTATGATAGGATAATCAAGAGGTGAGATAGATTCAAGTAATGACACTAGGTTATTCTTGATCATTGCACAACAAACCCAATGAAAATCTTAAACTACATCCTAGGTATAGTCGGTGTTCACACTAGCCTATGAACAAAATGAAATGAACTACGTATGAATGAATGAAGCAGGCTCTGTGTTTGCTAATGAAGACTCCCTAGTTGAGGTCCCATATGTTGAGCCCTCATTTTGGGAAGTCTTAATGTCAAGTCCATGATTCCAAGGTCTCATGGCATATGAATGAATGATATGAAAGATGTTATGTGCTATATGCAATATGATATATGCTATGTGTCAGATGTTATGTGCTGTGTGCAATATGATAATTATGATGATGCATGTTGATGTACCGTGGTTTCACGGTATTTCTAATGCTTTTTCCTTAAGTTTAATGTGTGTCGAAAGCCTTTTTGTGTTGATTTTTATGTAAGTTTCTATTTTTTGCAGAAAATTTGTCCAAGGATGAATGCGGAAGTTTTTGAGAAAAAATGAAGAAGAGACCACCTACGGAACTTATGACGGTCCGTCGAGGCTGTGACGGTCCGTAGGTGGCATCGTAGTGAGGAGAGAAGTTACTGAAGGATGATGGGGAAGTCTGACCAAGTGTGGGATTATGGAAGTCCATGACGGACCGTCATAGCCACGACGGTCCGTCCTGCTTGTTCGTCGTGATGATCAGAGAAGTAGTCCCAGTACCCAAATTCCAAGAAGTTCAAGTATTTTGGAACGAAGACCCTCGATGGACCGTCGTGCTTGAAACGGTTCGTCATACCTATCCGTCGAGGGGAATGAAGAAAGCAACAAAAGAATGTGTGAAGTATGGGACGACGGAGGCCATGACGGTCCGTCGTGTCCATGACGGTCCGTCACGTGGTCCGTCAATCCAGACGCGTTTGGACAGATTTTTAGTAAATAATCCTTCTTTGATTAGATTTTGTTTTTATTATGAATAGTTTGAAAAACCTCGTTTTTGGGGTTACACTTTCTGGATAATTTTTAGTTCTCTTATTATTACATTGAACTATCGATTTTGGGAATTAAGATACTTTTTCGGGAATTGATTGTTGGTGATTTTGTTGATTAATCAAGTTAAATTCTGGAAATTTATTCGTTCTCATAAAAGTAAGTGCATGAATTCTTCCATTAAGAATATGAATTGTGTAATTATGAACATGGGTAACTAAACCTCATAGCTAGGGTTATGGGAACCATGGGTGAATAACAAGGTAAAAATCTAACTTAAATAACGATTCTAGAGTGGTATCTTGCATGTATTGATAATTCTTTCGTGTAGAAGTCTTTTTAACGGATGGCCAACGTTAGAACTCGCCTTAATACTACTTGCCGGACCAAGGAGGAAGATAATAGAAAAAGAATTATCAACATATATTTAGTGTAGACTATCTAATAAGCTAGTATTGGTTGGTACGAGTTAATAACTTAGTCAAATACCGAATACAATGTTTAATATGAGGTAAAGATAAGGGTTAGTATAGCAACACACGTAGCCGGACCAAGGTGCGGAGTGAAATTCTCTAGATGCCGGACCAAGGATTTAGAGATACATAACTTATCACTTTACATGCAAGATATTAGGATAGAATTGTTATAGTTAGATTTACCAAGTTAGGAACCTGTGGGGAACACTTAAGCCCTAGTTACTTTTATAATTTGATCAAACTCCGAAAGCTGAATCTGTTAGTTGTTCATTTTTATTTAGTTAATCATTTTCATTAATTTAGAAATAAAACCCCCCTTTTTGTCTTTTGTTTTCTCGGAAAATAGTTGGCTAAATAATAGTAATAATAGAATATAGTTAAGTCTGAACTATTTTCCTTGTGGGATCGATCCAACCTCATTAGTTGGGTTCTTTACTTGATACGACCGCTTTACTTCTTATTTGAGAAGTAAATTTGAGCGTATCAAATTTGGCGCCGCTGCCGGGAAAGTAGCTTTTAGATTAACTTAAACTTATTACTAAAGTTTAGTCAATATTTTCCTGATTTTACTTTTTCTGTTTTTTTGATTTTTTTCAGAACTAACGTCCTTGTATGCCAAATACACGGAGAGGAAGAGAACCCTTGTTTCCCTACGATCACGAGTTAGAGCGTACACTACGCAATATGAATCGAAACTTGGGTATAAATGATGATGATCCAAACCAGAACATCCCAGCTCCGGTTGATGCTCATGGTCGATTATTACCTGATAATCCTGGTCAAGATGCACAAAGGGGACAAAATCCCGCTCCACGTCCTCAAGAATACTACAGAGGTTATGATAATATTGCAGATTCTGATGGGCCACTTGTCTTGCCCCCTCTACAGAAGGTCACACCTTTGTAGTCACTAGTAGTCTAATGCAAATGCTCACTGCTAGAGGTTTGTTTTCAGGACTACCGTCTGAGGACCCACATGCCCATATAGCTAAGGTGAGGGCAGTGTGTAAAAGCTGTGTAGGGAGGCCTGATTTGAATTTGGATGTAATAGGGCTAAGAGTATTTCCTCTCTCACTGACGGGAGAGGCTGCTATTTGGTTCACTGAGCTCCCTTATAACTCAATTTTCACTTGGAACCAACTAAGGGACGTTTTCTTAGCACGTTACTACCCGGTCTCCAAGAAACTAAATCACAAAGACAGAGTGAACAACTTTGTGGCACTACCAGGAGAGTCAGTTAGCAGTTCTTGGGATAGGTTCACTTCTTTTTGAGAAGTGTCCCCAATCACCGCATAGATGATGAGTCACTGAAAGAATACTTCTACCGGGACAGGATGATAATAATAAAGCGGTATTGGATACTATAGCAGGTGGTTCTTATGGGGAGTGTCCTTATGCTGAAATTGCCGAAAAATTAGAGAAAATCTCCCGGAATAATAAAGCATGGAGTACTAGGAAGTCAATACTGGGAGAAATACTTTTGCAGTGCAATCCACACACAACCCAGCCACAGATGAGATTCGTGAAGAGATGGCACAGATGAGAACTGAGCTTGGGTTGGTGTTAAAACATGTCACTGGGGGTGCAGAAAAGATAAACGCAGTGAACTACTTGTCTAAACCACCACCACCAACTGATGAATATTATTATGAGAAGATTCCTATGCAGTAAATGATCAGACGGGGGTTTCCGACCGAATGCCAAGGCTCCAATAAAGAATTGGCGCCAAGGTCAAGGAATCAAGGTCGGAACAATGGTAACTACAACCGTGAGGGTAATTATGTCTGTGATGGAAATTACAACCGCGACAACAACTTCAACAGGGGTAACTATGGTAACAGAAATGATAGGAGTGGGCCCTATGTTCCTCCTCAAAATCGCGAAGTTGCTCCTAGGGATGGTGGAGGTAGTATGGCGCGAGTTGAGGATATGTTGCACAAGATGATGAGGAGGTTCGATGCTAGTGATGAGCACATGAAAGAGTTAAGGAGTGATGTAGCGGGTATTGGACAAAAAGTTGATACACATGCCATATCAATTAAGCAGCTTGAATTGCAAATGGCCCAATTATCTGCAACTGTGAACACACGGCAACCGGGCACTCTCCCTAGCAACACTGTCCAAAATCCGAAAAATGATGGACACTGTATGGCAATTACTACTCGTGGTGGTAAACAAACTATTGACCCACCTATGCCGTCTACTGTGGAAAAGGTGATGAGAGATAATGATAAAGTGGTAGAGGTTAGTGATGAAGTAGAAGATAACACTGAAAAAGATGCTGAAGTGCCTAAAAAGGTAACTCCCATGCCTAGACCACCACCCCTTTCCTCAAAGATTAGTGAAAAAGACCGAGGATGGTAAATATCGGCGTTTTATAACAATGTTGAAGCAACTTTCTATCAATGTCCCTTTGGTAGAAGCTCTTGAACAAATGCCCGGTTATGCCAAGTTTATGAAAGATTTGGTTACAAAGAAAAGATCGGTCACTTTTGAGGAGGATGACAGAATGCAGCATTGTAGTGCTATTGCTACAAGGTCTTTAGTGCAAAAGAAAGAAGATCCGGGTGCATTCACTATTCCTTGTACAATCGGGTTATTACATTTTGCGAAAGCATTATGTGATCTGGGGGCAAGCATAAATCTCATGCCCCTCTCGATTTACAAGAAGTTGGGTTTGGGTGACCCAAAGCCCACTGCGATGCGGCTACTGATGGCCGATCGAACAGTAAAAAGGCCTATAGGGATACTCCATGATGTGCTAGTAAAAGTGGAGTCGTTCATATTTCCGGCAGATTTTGTTATTCTTGATTGTGAAGTCGATTTTGAGGTGCCTATTATTCTTGGAGGCCATTTTGCTACGGGTAGAGCCTTAGTTGATATGGAAAAGGGGCAGATGAAATTTCGGTTGAACAATGAAGAAGTGACTTTCAACATTTGTAGGTCCATGCGGCAGAGTGGTGAGCTCCAATCGGTATCTGCCATATCCTACAAAGTTGGTGAATCACCCGAGACACAAATAGAAGAACGTCTAGGTGTAGAAGCACTGGCGGCAGTGATAATGAATTTTGATAATGAATGCATTGAAGAATATGGGTCATTAGTCGTTGCTCTTGATCGTGGTAATGTTTGGTTTAAACCGAAGAAATATGAGCTAGACATGAAGAATCGCGAGTCTCCACCCGCTAAACCATCTATAGAGGAGGCTCCAAAGCTAGAACTAAAAGCTCTCCCACCTCATCTCAGGTATGAATTTTTAGGAAACGGTGACACATTGCCGGTAATCATTGCATCAGACCTGAATGAACAACAAGTTGAGAGTTTGGTGAAAGTGCTAAAAAGGTTCAAAAGAGCTATTGGGTGGACCATTGCGGACATTATTGGGATCCCTCCTGGTATTTATTCTCATAAAATCCAACTCATGCCCGATCATAAGCCAAGTATTGATCAGCAGAGACGCTTAAATCCACCTATGCAAGAGGTCGTGAAGAAGGAAATCATAAAATGGTTAGATGCTGGAGTAATTTATCCGATCGCCGATAGTAGTTGGGTTTGCCCTGTTCAGTGTGTACCTAAGAAAGGGGGAATGACTGTGGTCCCCAATTAAAAAAATGAACTTGTTCCAATGAGGCCGGTGACTGGATGGAGGGTGTGTATGGATTACCGGAAATTAAATGCATGGACCGAAAAGGACCATTTTCCCATGCCCTTCATGGATCAGATGTTGGATAGACTCGCTGGAAAAGGGTGGTACTGTTTTCTTGATGGTTATTCAGGGTATAATCAGATTTCTATTGCACCAGAAGATCAAGAGAAGACACTTTTACTTGTCCATATGGGACCTTTGCGTTCAAGAGAATGTCGTTGGGTTGTGCAATGCACCCGCCACATTTCAGAGATGTATGATGTCAATATTCTCCGACATGGTGGAAGATACTATTGAGGTTTTTTATGGATGATTTTTCTGTGGTTGGTGAATCATTCGAGCGTGTTTGAGCTATTTATCTGAGGTTCTTAAGTGTGTGAAGACTGCAATTTAGTACTCAATTGGGAAAAATGCCACTTCATGGTCAAAGAAGGTATTGTTTTGGGTCATCGTATTTCAGAAAAGGGCATAGAAGTTGATCGAGCCAAAGTCGAGGTGATAGAGAGACTTCCTCCACCTATCTCTGTAAAAGGTGTGAGAAGCTTTCTGGGCATGCAGGTTTTTACAGGAGATTCATCAAAGATTTCTCAAAATTGCACATCCGTTGTGCAAACTGCTAGAGAAAGATTGTAAATTTTATTTTGATGAATCCAGTTTAAAGCATTCGGCGATCTAAAAGAAAAATTGGTAATCATGCACCTATTATTATTTCTCGGATTGGAGCAGTCCATTTTGAGGTGATGTGTGATGCTAGTGCGGTTGCCCTTGGTGTGGTATTGGGACAAAGAGGGACAAAATACTTCATCCGTTACTATGCTAGTAAAGCCCTCAATGAAGCTCAGAAGAACTATACAGTTACAGAAACTCCCTTGCAGTAGTATTTGCTTTTGAAAAATTTCGCTCCTATTTGCTACGTACTAGAGTTATAGTGCATACTGACCATTCAGCCCTAAGATATTTGATGGCAAAGAAGGATGCGAAACCGAGGTTAATTCGTTGGGTATTACTACTGCAAGAATTTGACTTTGAGGTAAGGGATAGAAAAGGGACCAAAAATCAGTAGTTGATCACTTGTCCCGTTTAGAAGATGAAGCTATGACAGAGTTGGGGGATAAGACTGATATTTGATGACACGTTCCCCGATGAGCATGTATTGGCTGCCTCACAAGACTTGATTCCATGGTTCGCAGATTTTGCGAACTACTTAGCTAGTGATATTGTTCCATCGGACTTGTCTTTTCATCAAAGGAAAAAGTTCATGTACGATGTGAAGAATTTCTTTGGGATGAACCATACTTATATAGGAACTGTGCTGATGGGCTTATTCGGCGTTGTGTGCCAGAAAGTTGAGATGTTGAGTGTTTTAGAGCATGCCATTCCTCACCCTTTAGTGGACATCATAGTGGTATCCGGACTGCTCATAATATCTTACAATGTGGTTACTATTGGCCAAACTATTCATCAAGATGCTCATGAGTTCACCAAAGCGTGTGATAGATGCCAAAGAGATGGCGGCATTTCAAGAAAGCAAGAGCTCCCTCTAAACCCCATCCTTGTGATTGAGTTATTTGATGTTTGGGGTATTGACTTTATGGGTCCGTTTGTGAGTTCTCATGGAATGAAGTATATTAGTAGCATTTGATTATGTATCTAAGTGGGTGGAAGCTATCGCCCTCCGGCGAACAATGAGGGAGAGTGTCACTGCATTCTTGAAAAAAATATATTCTCTCGATTTGGTACCCCCACCGGCAATTATTAGTGATGGGGGATCCCACTTTTGCAACACATTGTTCAGGGGATTATTTGGAGAAATATGGGGTTCCCCATAATGTGGCCACTCCTAACCATCCTCAAACTAGTGGGCAAGTTGAAGTATCAAATAGGGAGATCAAACAGATTTTGTCAAAAACAGTGAATGCTAGTAGAAAAGATTGGTCAAGGAGGCTTGATGATGCTCTTTGGGCTTACCGGACAGCGTATAAGACTCCCATAGGTATGTCCCCATACCAACTAGTATATGGAAAGCATGTCATCTTTCGTTGAATTAGAGCATAAATTCATGTGGGCTATGAAAAAGTTAAAAATGGACTGGAACGAAGCTGCAGAACAACGGTTTAAATGGGTTAAATGAACTCGATGAATTTCGCCTAAAAGCTTATGAAAGCTCAGCCCTCTACAAAGAAAAGATGAAGAAGTACCATGACCTAAAATCGAGAAACGAGAGTTTATGATTGGGGATTCGGTGCTTTTATTCAACTCTAGATTGCGCTTATTTTCCGGGCAAGCTCAAGTCCAAATGGACTGGCCTTACTTGATCACCCAACTATTCCTCATGGAGCGGTTGAGTTGGAGAACAAGGAAGGTGTGCGGTTTAAGGTGAACGGACAACGTCTAAAAATCTATATAGGTCATGCGGAATCGCGAATGAGGTGATTGAGGCATATCATCTTGATGAAGTCTGAGTAAATCAAGTATCCTCAGTCGTGCCGCGACGTTAAATCAGGCGCTGGTTGGGAGGCAACCCAATATATATCATCTAACCACTTTATAGTTTTCTTTTCAGTAACGGTAGCATTTTCTACTAATGGGTTGTAAATTTTCAGGTAGCACATCTCCAGGAAGTTCTGCAGAAAATTACTCTGCCACATTCACTGACGGATACATGTGAAGGACCCGTCACGCCTGTGACAGACCGTCGCATTACTCCGTCGTCCAGGTACGTTCCTTATTGTTTTGAAAAATTAGGGCACATACAACGAACTATGACGGACCGTCACAGATGAGAACGGACCGTCATCGGGGTTTCGTCACTTTACTCCCGGCTACCCGACCCGACACGGCTAAGGAATTTCAAAAGTTTTAGAAAAATTTTAAACCCCCACCCCTTCATTAAAGCCTTTATTTCCCTCTCTCTCCATTTTTTCCTCCCTTTCAACTTCCTTTCTTCCCAAATTCCCCACATTCTCCTTTTCCCATCCCAAATCTCCCTTCTTGGTCGGAGTCTGCTGCTGTGCTTATTAGTTTTTCTTGTGGGTGCATCACTCCCGTGTTGTTTTCTCCTCTTCCAAGGTATGTGTTTATGAACTGCTACCCATCTTACTCTTCTTTTTTGGTTTTATTTACTATTAGCATGTGGGTCTTTGATCTTTGACCATATATTGTCTACCCTAGGTTATTAATCCTACGAAATGCCTGGATAAAACTCGAGAAATTAGGGCTTTAGACTTGTTAATTTGATAGGTATTTAGGTTAAAGAGCGTTAGAGAAATGTTGGGTCTTTGTTTGAATCAACATGGTTTGATTGTGGCATCCCCAGTTGTGTCTCTGAATGACCGCACGAAACCCGATGATGGACCGTCGTACCACGACGGACCGTCATAGGTCCGTCCCAACTCCCCACAACTTGTTTCCTCCAAGTGTCACTGACGGACACATGTGACGGACCGTCAAACCCACGACGGCCCGTCCTGCAAACCGTCGTCACGGTCAGAGACCTGTCCTAAGGGTCTCAACCTTTTTTCTAAGTGTCCACTGACTGACACATGTGACGGACCGTCATACCCACGACGGTCCGTCCTGCACAACCGTCGTCACGGTCAGAGACCCCTGTCCTAAGGGTCTTAACACTTCTCTAAGTGTCCACTAACGGACACATGTGACGGACCGTCATACCCACGACGGTCCGTCCTTCACAAACCGTCGTGACGGTTAGAGACCCCTGTCCTAAGGGTCTCAACATTTTCCTAAGTTGTCCACTGACGGACACAATGTGACGGACCATCATACCCCATGACGGCTTTCCTGTACACCGTCGTACCCAGTCAAGATACCTTCCCTTCTGATACTCTATATTGCCAAGTATTACATGACGGACCCCAAGACGGTCCGTAATACGCACGACGGGCCGTCACCAGGTCCGTCGTGCCTTACTGCTACTTCAGAGCTGTTATACTGGTTTGATTTATGTGTATTTATTGTCTCATTTTCTTTCTTGTCCTGTTTGCTCTTCTAGTACTAATGATGATTCTTTAAAGGTTACTACCTCTCATGCACCTAAACAAGATCGCGTTTACGCACGTGGGCGTTCTAAATCTGTCGCCCGTCTGCCCGACTGTTTGATAGGCTCTGATGATGAGCATGATCCCGAGTACGTGCCCCCAGGCACTCCTACTACAGCAAAGCTCCACGTGCACCGAGAGTCACGCCCAAGAAGGTGGCGTCCGGCGTAGTCACTGCCTCCCAGTCTGATGAGTAGCGCACACCTGACCGGCACACCTTCTGGTCAGCTGCCCAAGACGAAGCAGCATCTGGCTCCTTAGGAGTTTCGTGGTCAGAGGAAGCCTCTGGCTCCGCAGAAGCCTCTGCCCCCCGTTACAGCTACAAGTTTGCTTGGATGATGAGCTGACAGCACTGACTCCACCACTGGCTCACCAACTGGAGTCCCTGCCCCGTTTGCCGATCAGCCCAACGGTGGTGTGTCGACGGGTAATACAAAGTATACTTAGACCCCGCAAGGTTCTCAATGACCAAAGGTGTCATGACACGGACCTTACACTGGAGAGGCGGGTCCTTAACGGGAAGTCCTCCCCACATATGCCAGATATTCACACTCTTTTCACCAGAACACCGGCTGGAGTGGACGGCTCATTCTTTGGCGCGAATAGTGAAGAGCTAGTCCGAGAGTTCAATGCCTCTTATGTGGCCACTCTCCGATCACAGATAGATAGGAGGTCTGCCCCGCCAAACAGGCCCCACTTGAGCACGTCCGAGTACGCGGCATACAGGTCGACATCTCCCTACAGCCATCCGCCGATATCTGTACGGGCGAGGATATTACACCACCAGGACACCTCTCACCGCCGAGTTCGACTCCGGTGGCAAATTGTTAAAGAGGGTGGTTCTTACGCGAGCCACCGCTGAGATAGACCACCAAGAGGTGGAGGCCCAGCACTTGTCTATTGATGGAGAGGCTGCGGATTGGGTGATGGAGCGAAGGGAGCCATCAGGAAGGCCAACTTGACCTTTACGGCAAAGTTTCTTTGGTTGATAGTCCGCCATCACCTCTCCCCTACTGCTGCTGATATATAGTCACATGGGATCGTGCAGTTCTGATGGCCGCAATGATGGCAGGGTTCGAGGTCGATTTCGCTTGGCTTCTCCAGTCGGTCATGCACGAGAGGGCCTTCAAGGTCACCACGACTTACCCTTTTCCTTGCATGATTTTCTCTTTATGCAGATCCGCAGGTGGCCCATTTGGCACATTGACCAGCTCAGGACCCGCAAGAAAATGTTGACATCGGCCTCATCTGGATGAGGCATGAGTTGGCCCACGCAGAGGGCCCGCCTGGAGGTGGTCCCACTCGGTGAGAACCTGGCCGATACCATATGAGCATTCTCATGCGGCTTCCCAGGCTGCTTCTGCACACACTGACACTACCCCCGGTCGAGTCTATACCGGGTATTAGCACTACCCTGAGCTCTTCTCGCTCGGCTCCTTCCGCCACTCTGGTCCCACTTGCTAGGGTCCAGAAACTCGAGGCACAGATGACTACACTTCTGCATCACATCCAGCCTTGGATGTAGAGGACTATTGCTGAGGCAGAGGAGCGCATGGAGCGCAAGATGGCACACAACACAGAGAGGAAGATCGCAGAGGTACATCAGCACTTAGACGCTTTGAGTTGCGAGTGCTAGCCAGACCAGCACC
>JAJJBR010002410.1:88998-111220 GCA_022817965.1 Solanum lycopersicoides
TATTGCACGAGAAGATCAAGAGAAGAACACTTTTACTTGTCCATATGGGACCTTTGCGTTCAAGAGAATGTCGATTGGGTTGTGCAATACACCCGCCACATTTCAGAGATGTATGATGTCAATATTCTCCGACATGGTGGAAGATACTATTGAGGTTTTTATGGATGATTTTTCTGTGGTTGGTGAATCATTCGAGCGATGTTTGAGCTATTTATCTGAGGTTCTTAAGTGATGTGAAGACTGCAATTTAGTACTCAATTGGGAAAAATGCCACTTCATGGTCAAAGAAGGTATTGTTTTGGGTCATCGTATTTCAGAAAAGGGCATAGAAGTTGATCGAGCCAAAGTCGAGGTGATAGAGAGACTTCCTCCACCTATCTCTGTAAAAGGTGTGAGAAGCTTTCTTGGGCATGCAGGTTTTTACAGGAGATTCATCAAAGATTTCTCAAAAATTGCACATCCGTTGTGCAAACTGCTAGAGAAAGATTGTAAATTTTATTTTGATGAATCCAGTCTTAAAGCATTCGGCGATCTAAAAGAAAAATTGGTATCATCACCTATTATTATTTCTTCGGATTGGAGCAGTCCATTTGAGGTGATGTGTGATGCTAGTGCGGTTGCCCTTGGTGTGGTATTGGGACAAAGAAGGGACAAAATACTTCATCCCGTTTACTATGCTAGTAAAGCCCTCAATGAAGCTCAGAAGAACTATACAGTTACAAGAGCTCCTTGCAGTAGTATTTGCTTTTGAAAAATTTCGCTCCTATTTGCTACGTACTAGAGTTATAGTGCATACTGACCATTCAGCCCTAAGATATTTGATGGCAAAGAAGGATGCGAAACCGAGGTTAATTCGTTGGGTATTACTACTGCAAGAATTTGACTTTGAGGTAAGGGATAGAAAAGGGACCAAAAATCAAGTAGTTGATCACTTGTCCCGTTTAGAAGATGAAGCTATGACAGAGTTGGGGGATAAGACTGATATTGATGACACGTTCCCCGATGAGCATGTATTGGCTGCCTCACAAGACTTGATTCCATGGTTCGCAGATTTTGCGAACTACTTAGCTAGTGATATTGTTCCATCGGACTTGTCTTTTCATCAAAGGAAAAAGTTCATGTACGATGTGAAGAAGTTCTTTTGGGATGAACCATACTTATATAGGAACTGTGCTGATGGGCTTATTCGGCGTTGTGTGCCAGAAGTTGAGATGTTGAGTGTTTTAGAGGCATGCCATTCCTCACCCTTTGGTGGACATCATAGTGGTATCCGGACTGCTCATAAGATCTTACAATGTGGTTACTATTGGCCAACTATTCATCAAGATGCTCATGAGTTCACCAAAGCGTGTGATAGATGCCAAAGAGATGGCGGCATTTCAAGAAAGCAAGAGCTCCCTCTAAACCCCATCCTTGTGATTGAGTTATTTGATGTTTGGGGTATTGACTTTATGGGTCCGTTTGTGAGTTCTCATGGAATGAAGTATATATTAGTAGCAGTTGATTATGTATCTAAGTGGGTGGAAGCTATCGCCCTCGCGAACAATGAGGGGAAGAGTGTCACTGCATTCTTGAAAAAAATATATTCTCTCGATTTGGTACCCCACGGGCAATTATTAGTGATGGGGGATCCCACTTTTGCAACAAATTGTTCAAGGGATTATTGGAGAAATATGGGGTTCGCCATAATGTGGCCACTCCTTACCATCCTCAAACTAGTGGGCAAGTTGAAGTATCAAATAGGGAGATCAAACAGATTTTGTCAAAAACAGTGAACGCTAGTAGAAAAGATTGGTCAAGGAGGCTTGATGATGCTCTTTGGGCTTACCGGACAGCGTATAAGACTCCCATAGGTATGTCCCCATACCAACTAGTATATGGGAAAGCATGTCATCTTCCGGTTGAATTAGAGCATAAAGCCATGTGGGCTATGAAGAAGTTAAAAATGGACTGGAACGAAGCTGCAGAACAACGGTTAAATGGGTTAAATGAACTCGATGAATTTCGCCTAAAAGCTTATGAAAGCTCAGCCCTCTACAAAGAAAAGATGAAGAAGTACCATGACCTAAAAATCGAGAAACGAGAGTTTATGATTGGGGATTCGGTGCTTTTATTCAACTCTAGATTGCGCTTATTTCCGGGCAAGCTCAAGTCCAAATGGACTGGCCCTTACTTGATCACCCAACTATTCCCTCATGGAGCGGTTGAGTTGGAGAACAAGGAAGGTGTGCGGTTTAAGGTGAACGGACAACGTCTAAAAATCTATATAGGTCATGCGGAATCGGCGAATGAGGTGATTGAGGCATATCATCTTGATGAAGTCTGAGTAATCGAGTGTCCTCAGTCGTGCCGCGACGTTAAATCAGGCGCTGGTTGGGAGGCAACCCAATATGTATCATCTAACCACTTTATAGTTTTCTTTCAGTAACGGTAGCATTTTCTACTAATGGGTTGTAAATTTTCAGGTAGCACATCTCCAGGAAGTTCTGCAGAAAATTACTCTGCCACATTCACTGACGGATACATGTGACGGACCGTCACGCCTGTGACGGACCGTCGCATTACTCCGTCGTGCCAGGTACGTTCTTTATTGTTTTGAAAATTAGGGCACATACGACGGAACCTATGACGGACCGTCACAGATGGACGGACCGTCATCGGGGTTTCGTCACTTTACTACCCGGCTACCCGACCCGACCCGGCTAAGGAATTTCAAAAGTTTTAAAATTTTAAACCCCCACCCCTTCATTAAACCGTTTCTTTCCCTCTCTCTCCCATTTCCTCCCCTTTCAACTTCCTTCTCTTCCCAAATTCCCCACATTCTCCCTTTTCCCATCCCAAATCTCCCTTCTTGGTCGGAGTCTGCTGCTGTGCTTATCAGTTTTCTTGTTGGGTGCCATCACTCCCGTGTTGTTTTCTCCTCTTCCAAGGTATGTGTTTCTGAAACTCTACCCATTTACTCTTCTTTTTGGTTTTTATTTACTATTAGCATGTGGGTCTTTGATCTTTGACCATATATTGTCTAACCTAGGTTATTAATCCTACGAAATGCCTGGATAAAACTCGAGAAATTAGGGCTTTAGACTTGTAAATTTGATAGGTATTTAGGTTAAAGAGCGTTAGAGAAATGTTGGGTCTTTGGTTTGAATCACATGGGTTGATTGTGGCATCCCCAGTTCTGTCTCTGAATGACAGCACGAAAACCCGATGACGGACCGTCGTACCCACGACGGACCGTCATAGGGTCCGTCCCAACTCCCCACAACTTGTTTCCTCCAAGTGTCCACTGACGGACACATGTGACGGACCGTCATACCCACGACGGTCCGTCCTGCACAACCGTCGTCACGGTCAGAGACCCCTGTCCTAAGGGTCTCAACACTTTTCTAAGTGTCCACTGACGGACACATGTGACGGACCGTCATACCCACGACGGTCCGTCCTGCACAACCGTCGTCACGGTCAGAGACCCCTGTCCTAAGGGTCTCAACACTTTCTCTAAGTGTCCACTGACGGACACATGTGACGGACCGTCATACCCACGACGGTCCGTCCTGCACAACCGTCGTGACGGTCAGAGACCCCTGTCCTAAGGGTCTCAACATTTTTCCTAAGTGTCCACTGACGGACACATGTGACGGACCGTCATACCCACGACGGCCCGTCCTGTACAACCGTCGTACCAGTCAGAGACCTTCCTTCTGATACTCTATATTGCCAAGTATTACATGACGGACCCCAAGACGGTCCGTCATACGCACGACGGGCCGTCACCAGGTCCGTCGTGCCTTACTGCTACTTCAGAGCTGTTATCACTGGTTTGAATTTATGTGTATTATTGTCTCATTTTTTTCTTGTCATGTTTGCTCCTTCTAGTACTAATGATGATTCGTTACAGGTACTACCTCTCATGGCACCTAAACAAGATCGCGTTTACGCACGTGGGCGTTCTAAATCTGTCGCCCCGTCTGCCCGACTGGTGATAGGCTCTGATGATGAGCATGATCCCGAGTACGTGCCCCCAGGCACTGCTACTACAGCACGAGCTCCACGTGCACCGAGAGTCACGCCCAAGAAGGTGGCGTCCGGCGTAGTCACTGCCTCCCAGTCTGATGAGGAGCGCACACTGACCGGCACACCTTCTGGGTCAGCTGCCCAAGACGAAGGAGCATCTGGCTCCTTAGGAGTTTCGTGGTCAGAGGAAGCCTCCGGGTCCGCAGAAGCCTCTGCCCCCGCCACAGCTACACAGTCTGCCTCGGATGATGAGGCTGACAGCACTGACTCCACCCTTGGCTCACCAACTGGAGTCCCTGCCCCGGTTGCCGATCAGCCCAACCGGTGGTGTGTCGACGGGCAATACAAAGTATACTTAGACGCCAAGGTTCTCAATGACAAAGGCGTCATGACACGGACCCTTACACTGGAGAGGCGGGTCCTTACGGGAAGTCTCCCCACCATGCCAGATATTCACACTCTTTTCACCAGACACCGGCTGGAGTGGACGGCTCGTTCTTTGGGCCGCTACAGTGAGGAGTTAGTCCGAGAGTTCTATGCCTCTTATGTGGCCACTCTCCGATCACAGATAGATAGGCGGTCTGCCCCCGCCAAACAGGCCCCACTTGAGCACGTCCGAGTACGCGGCATACAGGTCGACATCTCCCTACCAGCCATCCGCCGATATCTGTACGGCGAGGATGTTGACACCACCAGGACACCTCTCACCGCCGAGTTCGACTACCGGTGGCAAATTGTTAAAGAGGGCCGGTTCTTACGCGAGCCACCGCTGGGAGAGACCACCAAGAGGTGGATGTCCCAGCACTTGTCTATTGATGGAGAGGCTGCGGATTGGGTGATGGAGCCGAAGGAAGCCATCAGGAAGGCCAACTTGACCTTTACGGCCAAGTTTCTTTGGTTGATAGTCCGCCACTGCCTCTCCCCACTGCTGCTGATAATATAGTCACATGGGATCGTGCAGTTCTGATGGCCGCAATGATGGCAGGGTTCGAGGTCGATTTCGCTTGGCTTCTCCAGGCGGTCATGCACGACAGGGCCTTCAAGGTCACCACGACTTACCCTTTTCCTTGCATGATTTTCTCTTTATGCAGATCCGCAGGTGTGCCCATTTGGCACATTGACCAGCTCAGGACCCCGCAAGGAAATGTTGACATCGGCCTCATCAGGGATGAGGCCAATGAGTTGGCCCCACGCAGAGGGCCCCGCCGGAGGTGGTCCCACTCGGTGAGAACCTGGCCGATACCATAGAGCATGCTCATGCGGCTTCCCAGGCTGCTTCTGCACACACTGACACTACCCCGGTCGAGTCTATCCCGGGTAGTAGCACTGCCCGAGCTCCTCTCGCTCGGCTCCTTCCGCCACTCTGGTCCCACTTGCTAGGGTCCAGAAACTCGAGGCACAGATGGCTACACTTCTGCATCACATCCAGCCTTGGATGCAGAGGACTATTGCTGAGGCAGAGGAGCGCATGGAGCGCAAGATGGCACAGCACACAGAGAGGAAGATCGCAGAGGTACATCAGCGCTTAGACGCTTTTGAGTTGCGAGTGCTAGCCCGACCAGCACCTCCGGTGGACATGTCGACCCTTCAGGCTGCGGTTGAGAGTCTGCGGGCTGATCTTGATACGATCTTAGAGGCGAGGGTGCCTGAGTCTGAGGCCCCTTCTGCAGAGCCTGCTGATGACACAGTGATGGCTGCTCTTTTTGCCACTTCTGATGTTCCACCACCTCCCCCACGAGAGCATGCCAAGAGACGCAGGGGTCGAGAGGAGGATGAGGCTAGGGCGAGGAAGAAGGAGCGCCGTGAGATGGAGGCTGCGAGGAGAGCCTCGATTGCTGACGAGGAGGCCCGTAAGTTGAGGGCTGTAGAGTTAGCTGCCGGGGCGTCTAGCTCCAAGATTGTAGATACTGTGGGAGGCACTACTGATGGTGCTGTTGATGCTGCGGACATTACTGAGGGTGTCCAGACTACGCAGGGAGTGGGTTCCGGTGAACCGGACCCACCAGCTTGCTGATCGCCGGCGCTTAGCGCCTCAGGTTTGCTTCACTTACCTTTCGCGTAGTTTAGTTTTTCTATGCATTGGGGACAATTGCATATCTTTTGTTGGGGGTGGGGTAAATGGAAAGTGAGTACTTGGGTGAATTCTGAGTAGCCCAAGTTCACGATCCTCTTTTGGGGTTTTCTTGCCTGTGTTCTTTTTTCCCAAAAGACTGATTACTTTTATTGTTGAACCGACATGTCATATCTTATGTACATAGTATAAATCTAAAGCATGATGGCTAAAATAAATATGATATCTCGATAATCAAAATGATGCATGACTAGGCATAGTAAGTGATAATTGTGTGGTTTGAAACATGAAATAAAGATACACTACTGCATGATCCTGAATCTAAGACTTGAACTAGGTGTCTAATAATCTGGGAATGCAAGGAATGTCAAGTGAGTGTGAGGTGAATTCGAATGTCCACCATCAATACTGAGCTAGAACTTGCGTGGTTAGTCCTGCTAAAAGTGAGTCAAATCAATAAATTAGGAAAGGATCATAGGCCCTTGTTCGAAATAGTCAATCTTGAGCCTAAAAATAACAGAAAACCAAATGAAGTTAATCCCTTTTTGATCCAAATGAATTGAGCTTAAAATAGATCTTTCTTTTTCACCCCAAATGATCTTCTTTGGGAACAATGTGTTGTCCCTGGTCCCTCCTTGGACATGTGCACCTCAGTTTATGCCAAAAGCATAAGTTGAGGGTGGCTAATGCAGAAAGCAACCTTGTTTTGGCCCTGACCCAACAATGGGTATTGTGAACCTTGACTCATGGCAAAATCATGAGTTGAGGGTGGCTGTTATAAGGAAAACCCTGGAAAGTGGGGTTGAAAGAATGAAGAGAAAGATAGAATAAAACAGAAGTGACTAAAAAAAATAAAAAAATAAAAAAAATATATAAATAAAAAGCAAAATAAACAAAAGAAAAGAGAAAACTCACTTACATATAAGGATAAGAAAGGGAAAACAGCAAAGTGAAAAGAAAATTGAGTAATAGGGCAAAATAAAATGATAAAAAGGTGGTACGCTTAGCCGATATGTCAAGGAGGGCAACAAGTCACTAAAGTATACCTAAAAATACCCTACCTGACCCTGAGCCTATGTTACAATCTAAAAAAGTCCTATTGTGATCCTAAGAGTTGTATGGCGAACTTGAAGTAGTGAAAATAAGGGTAAGCCTATGGCAATATGTATAAATGAGTTGTGAATTTGTTCTGAGAGTGAGTGTCGAAAAGTGATCCTTATACTCAAACTAAAATCATTGTGTGAAAAATGAGGATGTTATTTGAAGTGAGGACAGTAGTTGCAACACCAGAAATATTAGCATCTCGGTGAGAAATTGAAGAGGATAGGTGTCATTGCGTAGTGAGTCTGTGTCATGGTCTGATTCTACACAAGTCAATGCCTAATAGTGATACCATGCATGAACATAATGAGAATAATCGGGATTGATAGCCAAATGATTGCGAAAGTTAAAATATGGATACTTTTGTACAAAGATTTTGTAGTGAGTCATAGTGCGTCGCTTGAGGACAAACAACGAATTTAAGTTGAGGGTGTTGATGTACCGTGGTTTCACGGTATTTCTAATGCTTTTTCCTTAAGTTTAATGTGTGTCGAAAGCCTTTTTGTGTTGATTTTTATGTAAGTTTCTCTTTATTTGCAGAAAATCTGTCCAAGGATGAACGCGGAAGTTTTTGAGAAAGAAATGCAGAAGAGACCACCTACGGAACTTATGACGGTCCGTCGAGGCTGTGACGGTCCGTAGGTGGCATCGTAGTGAGGAGAGAAGTTGCTGAAGGAAGATGGGGAAGTCTGACCAAGTGTGGGATTACGGAAGTCCATGACGGACCGTCATAGCCACGACGGTCCGTCCTGCTTGTTCGTCG
Organism: Solanum lycopersicoides; assembly: GCA_022817965.1. NCBI lineage: Eukaryota > Viridiplantae > Streptophyta > Magnoliopsida > Solanales > Solanaceae > Solanum > Solanum lycopersicoides. The sequence goes on from JAJJBR010002410.1 coordinate 96,948, forward strand.
TGATGATCAGAGAAGTAGTCCCAGTACCCAAATTCCAAGAAGTTCAAGTATTTTGGAACGAAGACCCTCGACGGACCGTCGTGCTTGAAACGGTCCGTCATACCTATCCGTCGAGGGGAATGAAGAAAGCAACAGAAGAATGTGTGAAGTATGGGACGACGGAGGCCATGACGGTCCGTCGTGTCCATGACGGTCCGTCACGTGGTCCGTCGACCCAGACGCGTTTGGACAGATTTTTAGTAAATAGAATCCTTCTTTGATTAGATTTTGTTTTTATTATAAATAGTTTGAAAAACCTCGTTTTTGGGGTTAGACTTTCTGGATAATTTTTAGTTCTCTTATTATTATATTGAACTCTCGATTTTGGGAATTAAGATACTTTTTTGGGAATTGATTGTTGGTGATTTTGTTGATTAATCAAGTTAAATTCTGGAAATTTATTCGTTCACATAAAAGTAAGTGCATGAATTCTTCCATTAAGAATATGAATTGTGTAATTATGAACATGGGTAACTAAACCTCATAGCTAGGGTTGTGGGAACCATGGGTGAATAACAAGGTAAAAATCTAACTTAAATAACGATTCTAGAGTGGTATCTTGCATGTATTGATAATTCTTTCGTGTAGAAGTCTTTTTAATGGATGGCCAACGTTAGAACTCGCCTTAATGCTACTTGCCGGACCAAGGAGGTAGATAATAGGAAAAGAATTATCAACATAGATTTAGTGTAGACTATCTAATAGGCTAGTATTGGTTGGTACGAGTTAATAACTTAGTCAAATACCGAATACGATGTTTAATATGAGGTAAAGATAAGGGTTAGTATAGCAACACACGTAGCCGGACCAAGGTGCGGAGTAAAATTCTCTAGATGCCGGACCAAGGATTTAGAGATACATAACTTATCACTTTACATGCAAGATATTAGGATAGAATTGTTATAGTTAGATTTACCAAGTTAGGAACCTGTGGGGAACACTTAAGCCCTAGTTACTTTTATAATTTGATCAAATTCCGAAAGTTGAATCTGTTAGTTGTTCATTTTTATTTAGTTAATAATTTTCATTAATTTAGAAATAAAACCCCCCTTTTTGTCTTTTGTTTTCTCGGAAAATAGTTGGCTAAATAATAGTAATAATAGAATATAGTTAAGTCTGAACTATTTTTCTTGTGGGATCGATCCAACCTCATTAGTTGGGTTCTTTACTTGATACGACCGCTTTACTTCTTATTTGAGAAGTAAATTTGAGCGTATCACATGTTACTCTCATGGCATGACTTTCCTAATCAAAATTTGGAAGGCTCACTGACTTTCCTAATCCAAATTTGGAAAGCTCACTGACTTTCCTAATCTAAATTTGGAAAGCTCCCTAACTTTCCTAATCCCAATTTGGCAAGTCCACTGACTTGACTTTCCATAATCATGTTGTTAGGAAAGAGCTATTCTTACTCATGCATGTCCTTGGTGTGTACTTGCATATACCCATACTTAGTACAAGTGTGTACTAATCCCATACAACTCTTTATTTTTAGGTGCAGGTACAGGTGGACGCTAGAGCTTACAGGTTGACGTTGCAGCTATCCGGACGTGGAGCTTTCATCCGGACTTGGTAGGCCCTAATGCTTTCGAGGATGTCTACCGTTATTATCTAGTTTAGATGTAGGCTTTAGTTAGTGGAGCATGTTCCACTAGTGTTTCATTCCACTTTTGTTTCAGACTTTGTATTGGTGCCGTTTTGGCAAAAATACGTTTAATGCAATTATGAACTGTTTCTTTCATTTTATTATCTCTATATTAGATGGTTGATTTGTGAACGCCTATGATGTTAAGTTTAAAATTTTTAGCATGAAATAAGAAAACAAAAAGTTCAAAATTTCGCTAAAATTAACCTAGATGAAGTAAGAATGACGTATGTAGGCTTGTCTACTACCTCTGAGAGGTCAACGACGCCGGTCTCGTCTGGGGTCTAGATTCCGGTCGTGATAATAGAGCTAGGAATCTTAGGCACAAATAAGGAATAACAAGAGAGTTAAAGTTCCTATGAATCACATAGTCTCTCATTCATAAGTTATCACGCCTCAAATCCCATTAAGACAGACAGGCACCCAATTTCCTAAAGGCCCGAAAGAACCAACATGTAGCCTGTTCTTACTATGTATAAAACTATAACTATCGTGACAAGTTCACATAGGATGCAGCGATACAAAACAACATAAGTAGACCTAAAAGTTATATATAAGACTTGGCCGTTGAGGCCACAACTCCTTAAGATACAACTGAACCATGTACGTACGTCTATAAAGCCTCTAAAATATAGAAGACCTATATTAGGTCGGGAAAACCCCCACCTTACCCTTAACTACGATACAATACCAAAATGAATTACCAAGGACACAGTAAAGTTTTGAATCAACCTGGAGCCCACCAAAAGTAGCTGAGTGTCGTGTGATCTTACTAAGGAGGTCTACTAGCTGGAGTACTTGTGCCTGCAGTATGAAATGCAGCGTCCCCCGTAGGGAACGTCAGTACGAAAAAAATATACTAATATGTAAGGCAATAGCATATGTAATACGAGGGCTCAAATGAAATCAAGTACCAACATATGAGTGCATAGATCAAGAGAGAAGACACATTTATTTACTCTTGTGAAATCATGTAAGTGACATTCTTTTCTTTACTTTTCTGTACGTTATAATATTTTTAGGGCATGTGATACAAGTGACCAGCTGATCAGTGGTAGAAGAGGATGACCCATGTTAGGCATTTTAACCCCTGGGATGTGGTCCTCATAATTACACAATTTGGGATAGGCCATGCTAGGCTTTCGCCCCTGAGTTGCCACCCTTCTCTACCAATGGGGTTCAGCCTATGCTAGGCTTTCTCCCCTGAGCTTTCACCCGTAATTATACAAATTTCTTCTCTTAGATTCTTAATCTTTGAGATTTTTTTTTATCAGCTCATAACTCTTTTGGGACTGTTCTTTGGATGATCATAACTCTTTTGAGATGTTGTTTTGGTGGTCATAATCATTTTGGAGATATGAAAATATGGACAGTAGTAGAAGACATGAAAATAATACTTCGAGGAAGTAACAATGACATAAGGAGCTATGTAACATCAACACATTAGCTTAAGATCTTAATGACACTGTCACGACTGGAATCTAGACCCTAGACGAGACCGGCGTCGTTGACCTCTCAGAGGTCGCAGACAAGCCTACTTACGTCATTCTTACTTTACATAGGTTAATTTTAGCGGAAAATTTGAAACTTTTTGTTTCTAAACATTACTTACTAAACATTTCTAATACATTCGTAATTCGTTCAACATCAACCATCTAAACATTAAGAGATAATTAAATGAAAGAAATAGTTCAATAACATAATCGTATAATTGCCAAAATGGCATCCATACATAGTCTGAATAAAATAAGAAAGAAACGCTAGTGGAACATGCTCCACTAGCTCAACTCCTAAACTAAGCTAGAACATAAACAGTAGCATCCTCGAAAGCATGAGGACCTACCAAAAACCGGATGAATGCTGGACGTCCGGATAACTGCAGCGATGATCCTGTAGCTCTACCGTCCACCTGTGCCTGCACCTAAAATAGTAGAGTTTGTATAGGGTTAGTACACACTTGTACTAAGTATGGGTATATGCAAGCACACACCAAGGACATGCATGAGAAAGAATAGCTCTTTCCTAACAACATGATTTTTGGAAGTCAAGTCAGTGGACTTGCCAAATTGAGATTAGGAAAGTTTCCAAATTTGGATTAGGAAAGTAAGTGAGCTTTCCAAATTTGGATTAGGAAAGTGATACCATGAGAATAACATACATCATCATACTTTTCACATTTGCACACAGCACATAACATTTACACATAGCACATATCATATAGCATACAGTACGTTTTACATGTAGCACATAACTTCTTTCATATCATTCATTCATATGCCATGAGACCTTGGAATCATGGACTTGACATTAAGACATCCCAGAAATGAGGGCTCAACATATGGGACCTCAACTAGGGAGTCTTCATTAGCAAACACAGAGTCTGCTTCATTCATTCATACGTACTTCATTTCATTTCGTTCATAGTCCAGTGTAACCACCGGTTATACCTAGGATGTAGTTTAAGACTTTCATTAGGTTCGTTGTGCAATGACCAAGAATGACCTAATGTCATTACTTGAATCTAACTCACCTTTTGATTATCCTATCCTAACACCTTTGGTATCATTCATTTCATTATGTGCATCATTTGAGGCTGGCCTCATTCATTCATTGGGAACTTTAACTTTAACCGACATAGATCATGTGAGCATCATGAAATCCAGTGTCTCCCCCACACCGAAAAGAGGTGGAATCACCGGCCAAAGTGATCCAATAACATGCTAGCGTACATGGGAATTTAACCCCGCCAGATCCCTATATTGGCAGTATAGGTTCAAAGACTAGGAGATATAAGGAGACCCATACCCGGCAAGCCGGACAGTCTCATCTCATGAGAGTTACGTGAACCTCCGCCCTTCCCGAAAGAAGGCATCACCGCTCATAGCTAGTCTATCGGTGCTCAGTATAAAGTTCCATTTCATTCATCTCATACGTCATGGAAGTTAGCTTCTAGTATGAGGACATCATAGCTCAATAGATGATTTCTCATCTCATCATTAGTATTAAGTGTGTTAATCTCAATACTTTTATTTGAGTGTTCATAGAGACTTGTCTCTTCATTATCTTACACTCTCATAGGTGAGTACGTGTTGGTAACATTTACTTAGGCTTATTTGAGATTACTCTCATCATTTACATTTGCCTCATATCATGTTGTCACCTCATTCATTATCATTAGCACCTTTGTTTCTCATAGTTACTCACCTCTTATTATGTGAATGTTCATTTCATCATTTCATTGTTCATCTCATCATATGCCAATGCACTTGGCCATTTAGTGTATTTACACTCATACTTAACCCTTCTAGGGTTCATCATTTCATTTCATATATCTTAGGTTCACTTACTTTTGAACGTATGTTAGACTTATGAGTCTATACACACAAGCCATGAGGCTTCATTCATAGTCCGCTAAGTGATTCTTACATTCCTAAGATTAGGTAGTACAAGACTTATGTATCTTGTATTTATGCCAAGATCTTGAATTTGATCTAAGTGGTTGGCATTATTCTTGGACGTTTGTTTACGTATGACTTATGTATCAATACGTAAGTTTGGGCAAGGAAACCCAAGTCTTGAATCAATTGAATATTATTTACGTTATTAATTGATTTCATTCTAATATTCATAACATTTTAACTCTAAGTCAAATCACAATATTTACATTGAAGGGTTACTTTTCTATTTAAAATTTTTCTTGCCTTGGCCGATGGGTTGTGGGTTCAAGCCCCCACAACCCCATTTCGTTTTTCTTTTATTAATTTCGGCCTATGGGAGACTTTGGGACCCGAGGTCGAGTCCCCTCAGCCACACTACAATTCTCCTTTATTTTCCTTTCCCTTCCATTCGCTTAAGGCTGAGAGGTTGTGGGTTCGAACCCCCACAACCTCTTTATTTTATTCTCCTTTTTGAAGTTGACTATTTGAGTTGACTGTGAGGTTGTGGGGTCGAATCCCCACAGCCTCATTTTATTTTTATTTTATCTCCCTCATCCGCATAGAGGTCGTGGGTTCGAATCCCACGCCTCTCAAAACTTTTTCTTCATTTTTTTCCTTTCCTTGTTTTCTAACCGAGAGGGTGTGGGTTCGAATCCCACCCCTCTCATTTCTTGTTTTCTTTTTCTTCACTCTTATTCCCCAGCCACCATAGGTTCGAATCCCCCTCACCACACGAATTTCTTCTTCTTTAATTAAACATTTTTTTTATTTTTAAAGGGGTGAGGTCTCGGGTTCGACCCTCAAAGACCTCACCTTAATTTCCTTATTTTTCTTGGCATTTGAAACATCTTAGTTTGGCAGAGACATATTAACAAAATGCTGGAAATTCAAAGTAATTTCTTTACTCATTTTTATCTCCTTTTGTTAGTAAATTCGTAGGACAATACATAGTTCATTTGGTACGTTCTTTACCACAATTTTTCACACTTCTTAACCAAAATGTTTGCTTCTAAATTCAGCCACACTTCATATCACATGAACATCACATTTTACATCAATTAGTGTACATAAAACAACAAACAAAACATTAACAAAATTAAGCCTCTAGGCCGAGACTCAACATGCCATACACATTTTCTTTCCTTAATTCGAACACGCACATAGTTGTCTTTTCATGAATTAACGTACATCAAATACATTAACATTCATCACAAATATCACATAATCCTAAGTCTACCAGCATTCATACCAACCTACATTCGTTGGGAGCTAATGACAGGGACATGCAACAGGGGATACAACCTTAGTTTTTGAACCGAATTTACTGAGTCCTAGGGGTCTCTTGGGAAAAGGACCAAGAGTAAGAAGACCCATACCTTGTTTTCTTGTTAAATGTCCAGAATGCTGCCCAAGAACTCCTCCACAAATCAGTCCAAATACTCACACTCACACCTCACCCGACTAGCGTAGTATGTTTTGCTTAACGTTACCGAATTGCTTTCTCTTTTGTGTTTTGCTTGTGAATTCTTCAAGCATGAAGAATTTTTGTTTTCTTCTGACTTTTGTTCACGTTTGCAGCCAGAGAGTGTGTGAGAAAGAGAGAGATAAATCGTGCAAGAGAGTTTGGGGAAATGGGAGATAGAAGTCTAGTGTAGGTAGGACTTTGTGGTTTTGAATTAGTCAACTTATTAATCAATAAAAATTAATAAAAAATCTGATTTCTTTTTCCTAAATCAGCTATTACTAATTATTTATTAAAACTAAATTAACACATTAAAATAAAAGCAAGTTAAATCTTGCTCTTAGTGGGGTTCGAACCCGGGTGACCCCATTTTGCGAAAATGGGTCACTTCGGGTTGCCCCACCCGAATTTTATTATTTTTTTAACTTAATTAATTAAATAATTAATTACTCAGGGTAATTACAATATTACCCTTGGCCTGGAAAAGACCATTTTACCCTTGGACCCTCAAAACTTAAAATTTCTTCTTTTGAGTCCGGTAAAAACTCTTTCGATTAAACCTTCGTTTTCGTGAGCCTCACATGGTTGGTTCCAACCTTTCCAAGCTCAATTAACTCCCCAAGTTAGTTGGCTTGGTCGTAGTAAGGGTTCTGAGGTCTGGTTCTACGCGTATCAATACGTGTGGACCTTGGTCTAATCACAAGCATTCTTGAAAACCTAAGTCTTGATCCTATTCATTTTTAGGGTTGTTACATTATCCCCCCTTAGGAACATTCGTCCCCGAATGACACTACTACTTCATGTTGTAATGCCAGTCAGGTCGTAATAAAAGCACTATACACAGTCAATCAATAGCAACAAATTACGGGGAGGTAAGGAAGCATAGGTTTAAGAGTATAAAGTCTAACCTCAAGAGCTGAACAGGTGAGGGTAGCGGGCCCTCATGTCGGCCTCAGCTTCCCACGTAGCACCCTCAACAAGATGATTTCTCCACAATACTTTCACTGTGGCAATCTCCTTGTTCCTCAGCCGCTTGACCTGTCTGTCTAAGATCTCAACCGGTACCTCCTCATAAGACAAGTCTTCATCAACCCCCAAACCTTCAACAGGTAAGATTGATGCTGGATCACCTAGGCACTTCTTCAACATAGATACATGAAAGACTGGATGGACAGAAGCTAACTCTGCGGGCAATGCCAACTCATAGGCCACCTCACCCACACGCTGTAGGATCTCATATGGCCCAACATATCTCGGACTCAGCTTCCCTTTCCTACCAAATCTCATCACCCCTTTCATAGGTGATATTTTTAAGTAAACCTGGTCACCAACATCAAACTCTAAGGGTCGCTTTCTGTTATCAGCATATGACTTCTGCCGACTGTACGCAGTAGCCAACCTGTCCCTAATCATTCTGACCTTCTCTAAGGCCTCATGAATGATCTCCGGCCCCAAAATGGATGACTCTCCAACCTCGAACCACCCAACTGGAGATCTACACCTCCTACCATACAATGCCTCAAACGGTGCCATCCCAATGCTGGAGTGATAGCTATTATTATATGAGAACTCTATCAAAGGCAGATGGTCATCCCAGTTACCTCTGAAGTCAATCACACACGCCCTCAACATATCCTCCAACGTCTGAATGGTGCGCTCTGCCTGCCCATCTGTTGAGGGTGAAAGGCAGTGCTAAGCTTCACCTGCGTGCCCAAGCTCTTCTGGAAAGATCTCCAGAAATGAGAAGTAAACTGAGCTCCTCTGTCTGAAATAATAGACAAGGGAATCCCATGCCATCTCACAATCTCATCAATGTAGAGCCTCGCATAATCCTCGGCTCGGTAAGTAGACTTTACAGGGATAAAGTGGGCAGACTTAGTCAACCTGTCCACAATAACCCATATAGAGTCATGCTGCCTCCTAGTCCTCGGAAGCCCAACCACGAAGTCCATATTAATGGCCTCCCATTTCCAAGTCGGAACCTCAATAATCTGCGTCAGACCACCAGGCTTAAGATGCTCTGCCTTAACCTGCTGACAATTAGGACACTTGGCCACATATTCTGCAATGTCCTTCTTCATGCCCTCCCACCAATAAATCTGCTTGAGATCATGATACATCTTGGTGGAACCTGGATGTATAGAATATCTGGAACCATGGGCCTCTGCAACAATCCTGGTTCGCAAATCACCCACATCTGGCACACACAGCCTGTCCTGATATCTAAGTATGCCATCACCTCCCAAAGCGAAAGACTCATTCATCTTCAGCAGCACTGAGTCCTTCAACTCCATCAACACGGGATCTAGATGCTGACCCTGCTTGACTTCAACTACCAAGGATGATTCAGAACTAGGATGAACTGAAACATCCCCACTAGTGGAGTCAACCAAACGCACACCCAGTCTGGCCAGTCTGTGTACATCTTTTACCAGCTCCCTCTTCTCATCCTCAATGTGAGTTGTACTTCCCATGCTCATCCTGCTCAAAGCATCAGCTACAACATTAGCCTTACCTGGATGATAGTGCACATTCATGTCATAATCCTTCAGCAGCTCCAACCATCTCCGCTGACGTAGATTCAACTCCCTCTGTGTGAACACGTACTGGAGACTTTTATGGTCTGTGAACACATCTACATGCACTCCATACAGATAATGCCTCCACAGCTTCAGTGCAAATACCACAGCTGCCAACTCCAGGTCATGAGTGGGATAATTCTTCTCATCAACCTTGAGTTGTCTAGATGCATAGGCTATCACCTTACCAACCTGCATAAGAACACAACCCAAACCAACCCTAGATGCATCACAATAAACAGTGTAGTTCTCACCACACTTAGGCAAAGTAAGCACCGGGGCCGAAGTGAGTCTGTCCTTGAGCTCCTGGAAACTCTTCTCACAAGTCTCCGTCCATTCGAACTTGGCTTTCTTCTTAGTCAAAGCTGTCAATGGGGCAGCAATGGAAGAAAACCCTCCACAAACCTGCGATAGTAACCAGCCAATCCCAAAAAGCTACGGATGTCAGTAGGAGTAAGAGGTTTTGGCCAGTTCTTCACAGCCTCAGTCTTCCTGGGATCCACCTCCACGCCCTGATCGGACACAACATGACCCAGGAAGGTCACTGATCTCAGCCAGAATTCACATTTGCTGAATTTGGCATACAACTGATGCTGTCTAAGTACCTGCAAGGTTAGTCTCAAATGTTGTTCATGCTCTTCCTTGGTCTTAGAGTAGATGAGAATGTCATCAATGAATACTATGACGAAAGAGTCAAGGTATTCACGGAAGACCCTGTTCATGAGGTCCATAAATGCAGCAGGTGCATTCGTGAGACCAAATGACATGACTAAAAACTCATAGTGACCATAGCGGGTACGAAAGGCTGTCTTTGGGATATCTCCATCCCTAACCCTAAGCTGATGATACCCTGAACGAAGATCAATCTTAGAGAAGAAACTAGACCCTTGGAGTTGGTCAAACAGATCATCTATTCTGGGGAGTGGATACTTATTCTTTATAGTGACTTTGTTGAGCTGCCGATAATCGATACACATTCTAAGGGTTCCATCTTTCTTCTTTACAAACAACACTGGAGCGCCCCAAGGGGATATGCTCGGCTGAATGAAACCCTTGTCAGTGAGATCTTTTAACTGCAGCTTCAACTCTTTGAGTTCAGCTGGAGCCATTCTGTAAGGAGGAATTGAGATTGGTTTAGTATCGGGTTCTAAATCGATACCAAAGTCTATCTCTCGAAGGGGAGGGACTCCAGGAAAATCATCAGGGAACACATCTAAGAACTCATTCACTACAGGTACAGAGTCTATGGAAGGAATGTCATGATCTAAATCATTAACACTCACAAGATGACACAATAACCCCTTGGACATCATTTTATTGGCCTTAAGGTTAGAAATCAAGGGGTTAGGACGACTCGAATTGTACCCCTCCCAGACTAACTCTTCTTCATTAGGAAAGCGAAATCTCACCACCCTACTATGACAGTATAAGCAAGCATATCAACTGTGAAGCCAATCAATGCCAAGAATAACATCAAAATCATGCATGGGTAACTCAATCAGGTTTGCACACATAGTTTTACCACTCACAACTATTGGGCAATCTTTGTATACTCTATCAGTTCTTACATTCTCTCCTAAAGGTGTACTAACCACTATAGGATCATGTAGAACTTCAGGCAATACCTCAAAAGTAAGAGCAAGCAGAGGAGTTACAAAGGAAAGTGTAGACCCTGGATCAAGTAAAGCATAAACAGAAGTTGAGAATACTTGCAGCATACCTGTGACAACATCAGCGGACTTCTCCTGCTCCTCTCTGCCCTTCAGGGCATAGAACCTGTTCCTCTTAGGAGGCTCGGCTGCTGCTGCACCCTGTGGATTAGGCCTAGGCTGAGTATTACCTCCATCCTGACCTCTGTTCTGTGGACAGTCTCTGACCATGTGTCCACTCTTACCACAACCGAAGCAGGCATTAGTGCCCTGTCTGCACTCTCCACTGTGAGCTCGGCCACACTTAGCACAATTCTTCTTAGTACGCTGCATCTCACCTCCATTTCCCTTCTTGGGCTCAGGTCTGCCTCCTTTAGGTGTAGCACTCCTCTGAGGATTAGAATTCCCAGAACTCTGTTGCCCCTTTTTGAACCTTGGTTGCTCACGGACGCCAAAGTTATTCCTGTGGCCTCCATGACTGGGTCCTGCCTGGTCTTGAGGCCTGGGCCTCCTAGCATCACGAACACCTCTTTTTCTGCGGCTGTCCTCTACCTGCTGGACATGCACCATCAACCTGGAAAGATCCATATTGTCATGGAGCATAGCAGATCGACACTCCTCCTCCAGGTCTCCATTGATTCCTGTGAGGAACCTGCTCATCTCATCCCTGCTGTTAGAAACCAGGGAAGTAGCATACCTGGGAGATTTCAACAAGGTTCAGTATTATTCTTATTCTTGCTATTAAATACTTAGGGAAAAACAACATACCTTGACAGCTTAACAAACTTCAGGGAATACTCCCTGACTGTCATGGAGCCTTGTTTGAGGTTGATGAATTCCTCAACCTTGGCCTCCCTCATCTCCCTGGGAAAGAATCTCTCCAGAAATGCTGTCTTGAACAGCTCCCATGTGACTGGTACTCCACCTAAGACACGGCTATCTTGCCACATCTTGCACCAAGTCTGTGCAACATCCTTGAGCTGATAGGAAGCAGCTCAGCCTTCTCAATGTCAGTGGCCCCATAGCCACCAGGATTTATGCACCTCATCTACAAACTCTTGAGGATCCTCCGATGTCTTAACCCTGTGAAAATGGGAGGATTCATCCTCGTGAAATCCCTCAGTCTGTCAGCCATGCTACGGACCGGTGGGTTCTCCCTCTGAACATCCTGTCTGTTGACCTGGGCAGTCATAGCCTGGGCCTGCATGGTAATGGCCTGTGCCATTTGGGCTAAAGATGCCCGCACCTCAGCATCAGTCAACCCAGCTGGGTTAACTGGCATGGCCACTCCTTCAGCTGGAGCCTGGGGTAGATCCTGATTACCCCCAGCAGCTGCTCCTCCTCTCCTCTGACCAAATCCTCTCCTAGTGTTCATTCTCTGGAAAACAAAAAGGATTGATGTTAGACACGCTCATAACACCAAGAATTCAGACATTTAGAAAAGCACGATAAGATCAGAAGAAGGGAAAATTCCTACGCATCATGCAGTCTCTAATCCAGGATAGTGGTGCACTTCACTACCATGACTTAGAAACTACTCAATGTGGTTGATGTGAACTTATTATTTTCGTAATTTAACCTAGTGCTCTGATACCAACTTTGTCACGACTGGAATCTAGACCCCAGACGAGACCGGCGTCGTTGACCTCTCAGAGGTCGCAGACAAGCCTACTTACGTCATTCTTACTTTACATAGGTTAATTTTAGCGAAAATTTGAAACTTTTGTTTCTAAACATTACTTACTAAACATTTCTAATACATTCGTAATTCGTTCAACATCAACCATCTAAATTAAGAGATAATCAAATGAAAGAAATAGTTCAATAACATAATCGTATAATTGCCAAAATGGCATCCATACATAGTCTGAATAAAATAAGAAAGAAACGCTAGTGGAACATGCTCCACTAGCTCAACTCTAAACTAAGCTAGAACATAAACAGTAGCATCCTCGAAAGCATGAGGACCTACAAAACCGGATGAATGCTGGACGTCCGGATAACTGCAGCGATGATCCTGTAGCTCTACGTCCACCTGTGCCTGCACCTAAAATAGTAGAGTTTGTATAGGGTTAGTACACACTTGTACTAAGTATGGGTATATGCAAGCACACACCAAGGACATGCATGAGAAAAATAGCTCTTTCCTAACAACATGATTTTTGGAAGTCAAGTCAGTGGACAAATTGAGATTAGGAAAGTTTCCAAATTTGGATTAGGAAAGTAAGTGAGCTTTCCAAATTTGGATTAGGAAAGTGATACCATGAGAATAACATACATCATCATACTTTTCACATTTGCACACAGCACATAACATTTACACATAGCACATATCATATAGCATACAGTACATTTTACATGTAGCACATAACTTCTTTCATATCATTCATTCATATGCATGAGACCTTGGAATCATGGACTTGACATTAAGACATCCCAGAAATGAGGGCTCAACATATGGGACTCAACTAGGGAGTCTTCATTAGCAAACACAGAGTCTGCTTCATTCATTCATACGTACTTCATTTCATTTCGTTCATAGTCCAGTGTAACCACCGGTTATACCTAGGATGTAGTTTAAGACTTTCATTAGGTTCGTTGTGCAATGACAAGAATGACCTAATGTCATTACTTGAATCTAACTCACCTTTTGATTATCCTATCCTAACACTTTGGTATCATTCATTTCATTATGTGCATCATTTGAGGCTGGCCTCATTCATTCATTGGGAACTTTAACTTTAACCGACATAGATCATGTGAGCATCATGAAATCCAGTGTCTCCCCACACCGAAAAGAGGTGGAATCACCGGCCAAAGTGATCCAATAACATGCTAGCGTACATGGGAATTTAACCCCGCCAGATCCCTATATTGGCAGTATAGGTTCAAAGACTAGGAGATATAAGGAGACCCATACCCGGCAAGCCGGACAGTCTCATCTCATGAGAGTTACGTGAACCTCCGCCCTTCCCGAAAGAAGGCATCACCGTCATAGCTAGTCTATCGGTGCTCAGTATAAAGTTCCATTTCATTCATCTCATACGTCATGGAAGTGCTTCTAGTATGAGGACATCATAGCTCATTAGATGATTTCTCATCTCATCATTAGTATTAGTGTGTTAAGTCTCAATACTTTTAGAGTGTTCATAGAGACTTGTCTCTTCATTATCTTACACTCTCATAGGTGAGTACGTTTGGTAACATTTACTTAGGCTCATTTGAGATTACTTCATCATTTACATTAGCCTCATATCATGTTGTCACCACATTCATTATCATTAGCACCTTTGCTTTCATAGTTACTACCTCTTATTATGTGAATGTTCATTTCATCATTTCATTGTTCATCTCATCATATGCCAATGCACTTGGCCATTTGTGTATTTACACTCATACTTAACCCTTCTAGGGTTCATCATTTCATTTCATATATTTAGGTTCACTTACTTTGAACGTATG
>JAJJBR010002411.1:0-21038 GCA_022817965.1 Solanum lycopersicoides
TTTGGAGGGGAAGGGTTCAATTTGAGTGAGGGGATTTTGAGAATGGGTTGATCACGTCTCTTGATACCTTAAATACACCCAAAAATAATCAAAATAAACCTATTATAGTCTGGTTAGGACGTGGGGTGAATTCCCATTCACCCCTTTAAGTGACAGCACGCAGGATGCCAACCTGCAGCCACCCTCGACGATGGGCTCGACGGGGCGTCATGGCCATGACGGGCCGTGGCTGCCTCCGTCTCCCAAGACTTAGACAAATAATTGGTTTAAGTCTTGCCCAAGGAAATCCCCCATCGATGAGACCTGCTCGACGGGCCGTTGGGGGATCCACGATCCGTCGTTGGGTCCGCGAGGGACACTGCCCAGGGAGTGTCTTAGGCAACCTTGGGTCCTTCTTTTGGGGCCTCTTGTGGGGCCCTTTAGAAGTCGTACCCGGACGTTTCCAACATGATTACAAACCTTAACAAGTTATAGACCTTCCAAATAAATTTCATCCAAAACAAACACCTACAAGACGTCCAAACAGCCTTGACCCCAACATGACATACGATGAACGTTTTAGGGGCTATCTTTCGAACGCCTTGGACGTTCTTGGGCGTTTGACCTCCAAACTTCACGAAACTTCATATAACAACATTAAATATAATTTTAAACCATTTCAAGATTCATTAGACTCAGTTAATACAATTTAGGCATGCATACACACATGAGGCACATAAGCGACCATTCGTCGAACGTCTTGGACGTCCCTTGACGTTTGTCTTCCAAATCACTTCAAACTTTGCACACTGCCTCTATATCACATACTAAGACATTTTAGGACCTTATAACATTAAGACGAACATGTTAGGCTCTAGACACATTATCTCATTTTCGGGGTCTTACAATATCCCCCACTTGGGAACATTCCTCCTCGAATGACACTTAGGACTCTTTAATCACAACAAGGACTTTAATGCACATAATAGCAGTTCATCACATTTAAAATATCATCAAATCATTTTTGAACCTAATGCACACAAGCAAGCAAAACAATTACTCACTCACTCTCTAATGCATCAAACACAAACGGCCCTTTTTATGTTCATAGGGGAACATCCTTCTCCTAATCATAACATGATCATTACACCTTAATTTACTACAAAAAAAACAAACTTGAAAAGCTACTCATAGGCAGATCATAACACATACTCAAAGTTACTTAAGCACTCATACTTCAATGCACATAAACTTGAGTTAGTTAAATCACAAAGATCTTCATTAGTTAGACCTAGTACCATGAAGGTCATACTCAACCATACCATGCTTCATGGTGTACATGGAGGAATATCTTGCTCCTCAACACTGTACATGCATCATGAGTTCACACCTTAGCAAAGTACAAGATCAATTCTTCCTAAAATGAAAAATCTCAACTTTTAATCCAAGACATGCATATAATTTTCTTCCTAGTGAAGTCTAAATGGCAAGTCACACCAAATACATCACAACAAAATAGGAAGTCATTCCACAATTTCTTTTCTTAACATAATACTCGCCCTTATAGTAAGCCTCATTTTGGAAAAATAACACAAATTATAGGCACACACATGGACACTTAGATAAACATGCTTTCACCTTTCAAGAATGAGCCTACATTTTTTGCATTACTACTCATCAAGTCACTAAATTTTCAAGAGAGTCAACATATTTCATTGTAAAAGAGACTCAACTCCTATTACAAGGCTAAACAATTTAACCTACAAGTGACTATCACCAAGTTCCTTGTCTTACCTCATGAAGTCAACTTCACAATTAGCACATTAAAATGCAAGTCAACAAGAGAAAACATGGATTTTATCAAAAACTTCTTTTCATGCTCTTTGGAAAATTCACCATGTCTCTAAGATGATGTCAATCAAATCATACCAATCATATAAAGATCATGCAATTCACACTTTATGCAAGACTATCTTCATGTACAAGCATACTAAGAATTCATATTTTCCAATTTAAGTAAGAATAGAAGAACAATGTAGACAATTTCAACAATCTCACTACTCAAAACACCATCCCCCACTTAGGGTAAACCCTACTAAGAGCAACTTAACACAACATATACAGGATGTTAACTACACAACCTTCATATTCATAACTTAAAGTGATTGCTACTTTAGAGGAAATTTTCATTAATTCAATTTAGCAACACTAAGGAATTCTAAACCTCATCATTTTTGGCAAATCATCCCCAACCATCAATTTTTGATCATACTATTCAATTCACATAAGGTCTTCCTACAATGCAATAGACACTAATGTCATACATCATTAGTGGAAAACAACAAGGAAATTCATAACACAACAAGAAGTTTAGAAATAACTCTACGACTCATCATGTCATAAGATTCTCATCTTTAAATCTAAATAGTAAAAATTCTTTTCCACATTCCTTATCATGTTCATATTCATAAATTCTACACATATTTCAACAACATCCAATCAAAATGACAATTTAGTAGGTTCTCCAAACATGTTACAATAAGTTGCCTAGTCTTTACAGCGAGCATGCTTCCAAATACCCAAAAGTGCACATTTAGACATTTGATGGAACAAGTATGGAATTTTAAGATACAAAGCTTTACCAATTCATCCTTCATAAGCATGCATACTATATTTACAACTCAAGTCTCTACGAAAGACTCCAATTTATACTAGAAACTCATCAAGTACCACTTATGTATGCAAAGGAAAACAATGCACACTTTTAATCACATACATTCATAGGATAGCATACTTCCATAGGTAATTATTAAACAATCCAAGTTCAAATCCTAATATTTGGCTACCATCACACAAAACCATATAGGAATACAACAATCTAAGAGAATTCACTTTAACCACCATATGTTCTAGCATGCTTCAACTATATCATGACATACATCATTCGACATAACTTGCTATTGCACATAGATTTCATATATTGCCATAATTGGCATCACATCATCAAATAAGAGATATTTGATACATAGTAAGGTAAGATAACCAATCATAATCCCCGTAGAGTTAACATGTGCAATGATCAAGTAAAGCTCCATAACTTCACTAAACCAAGTAACCCAACAGGAACTACAATTAGCACCATACTCTACTCATCTATAACCTTCATGCATGCATAACTCCATATCTTTAGCACACTAGGCTATTTACATGTTTATAAGCATATAAAGATCATCACATAAGGACATTCACATCTATCATCATACACATACATAGTATTAACTTCCTAAGGTCTCCATCAAGGCAAACTAGTGCAAGACGTAGGTAGAGTTCCATACCCCTACCTAAGTCTATTAACCCTTCAAGTCGACTTAGTTAGTATATACATCATCAAATAAGGACAAGTGTCACCTTCACACATACTCATTCAAACCATAAAAAAAGATAAGCATTTTAAACTCACCTTTTCTCCCTCAAGCATAGAGCAATCTCATCCAAGCAATCACATCTAAAAGACTACCGGACAAAAAATATAGAGAGAGATCTTATAGAATTAAGTTCTATGGCACGATATGAGATTGATGAAGAAGGGAAACTCTATCGTCCTATAGCCTCTCGTACCATTTGATGTGTCGCGACTCACCACCAATGATACAAGACTCTACTAGACGTGGCAATATGAGACTTCTTAGAACCTAAAACCGCTACATAAACCTCATGCTCTGATACCAAGTTTGTCACACCCGAAACCATACCCTAGAAGATAGGATACAATCTTGGATTGTAACGGCGTCGTCGACCTCTCGGAGGTCTAAGACAAGCCTCTCATATCATTCATTGCATTGGCATAGTAAATTTAGCGGAAAATTTAAAACTTTTCATAGCACATCATATGCTAGAAACATCACATCATATATATATAAACATAAGTCATAATACATATTTAGACTCTAAGTCTCTTTGCCATCTTAGACTCAACAACTTTAGAGTACATTAAGGACAAGGCCCTTAAGACATAATACAAAGCTATACATTACTAAATAGACTTTACAATAAGTACACATTAGGACATCCTTGAACTTAAGGATTCCTTTCCTTGAGCTTGGGAAATCACCTATCAAGCTCCTCAATCATAGACCTCCTTTAAGCATTCCATTACCTACACTTTGTGTAAAAAGTAGAGAAGAATGGAATTAGTACAAGAATGCACTAAGTATGACAACCATGCAAAAACATGCATTTAAAAGGGACATTTCCTTTGAAATCATACTTCATGCCATTTTGAGTAAATCATCATAAAACCTTTATCAATAGCATTTATATCATTCACATACTTCATAGAAACACAATCAAAGGCCAAACATCATAGAAAAGCACATATAGAATTTAATCCCCATTTGAGGTCACTTTATAGTGAACTCACTCTCTTTATCATTAAAACTTTCTTTTAATTCATTAGTCTTCCAAGTAATCATTTAAGGATACTTGGTGCAATGTATCACCTTAGGAACGCAAGAGAAGACCATACATAGCATCTACACAAGACAACACATACAATCATATAAGTGTAGTACAATATAAATATAGTCAAACCAAGACTACAATATCATACATAAAAGACACATACATAATCATATGCACTATGGCACCTTCCTAAGACTTCCTAAGGAGTCACTTGTGCAATGTCTAGATAGGCTCATTACTTCCACCTATCCTAAGTAACTTACCTTAAGTTCTCCTAGTTAGGATCTTATTCAATTACTTCCATTGTCCATTTTACCTTTAGGGAACTATAACCTCAACCGACATAGACCATGTGATGCTAAACATGGAATCCGGTGTCATCAAACCTTACACCGATGGAAGGTGGTCTACCGGACAAAGTAGAACCAATATAAACATAGCTATCGAGGTAGAATCCTCTAGCTAGTATCCTATGGTGGCAACATAGTTCAAGAACTAAGAGGTAGAAATCCCTATTCATACCATGTGGTAAAGTGGGCCGCTCCTCATGGGAATCCCTTAGAGTGACATACACAAGGGAGTTAACATCACATGGGCAACTTTAGGATGAATCTTTCCTTCTATAGATAAGTCATCACCTCCCGTTGTCAAGTTCGCTCGGTGCTAAGTTGAGTTCCCTTTATTGAAAAGCCTTCATTACGATTATTTGTAAAACATAAGCTTAGGATAATCATTCCTCATATGCTTATAGCATATTCAAGCATCTATCTAGTCCTATAGCATTCTTGGGCACCCCTCTCAAGGCCCCTCTATTAACTAGATCCTCATTCATGTGTGTGAGTGTATTCATAGATGTGAACAAACCTTTCACATAACACATTAAGTCACACATGTTCATACTTACATATTCATACCTCATCATATCATATACATCATATTCATAACATGCTTATATATTCATCCTTCATATACATAAGAACCAAACCTAGGAACTATCCTATCAAGATACACATGTGCAATGTATAGACAAGGTTCCATACCCTTGTCCATACTAGTATACCTATCAAGTCATCCTAGTAAGGGAATACAAATCATACTTTCATAAACATCACCTTAAAATGCATAGTAGTAGACACTAGTGAATATAGAACTACCTTTCATTTAGACACAATGACTTATACTACTTGTAACATGCATGTAAGTGAGAGTGTGTGTACATTGACCAACATGATCACATAATGGCTATCAATAACTTCTTGAGCCAGCCACCCTATTATACCACATTACACTTCCAAACACATAGCACACAACACATAATAGCATAGGAGACAAAACAATATATACCTTATAATCAAGACTCCTAACTTTAGCTATTTACACTTTCATATAAGGGTACATAGGTAAGGGGTTATTAACCATCTTAACACATCCATGGCAGCACCTATACTTTACCCTAACATGGTTATACACATGCTCATACAATAGCCACACAACCTAATTGACAACTAGAATAGGAAAATAGGCATAAGCTTCTCATAGTATCATCTTAAGAACATGTTCATAAGTTCATCAATTTGCCTTTAAGGCCATGGTCAACACATTTATAATGACAATAAAGTAAAGTGGACAATACCACACAATGCCATACAAGGCTTCATCAACATTTCTATAAAGAATAGAGAAGTAGAAGAGTAGGGGAAATAGGCATTCTTACCAACTCATCAACCTTTGATCCTCATTGATCAATACAGCTTGTTTATAAATAATTCATATATATGGCAGTATATAAATGTACTTTAAACATATAAGAAACCATGTACAAGTCACTACAAGATTATACCATAACATAATACAACATATCAACATACTAGGAAAGTAGAAGAACATAGATCATTAACCAATTTCATTCATATGGATTATAGGTCATATTCATGAATCATATCACCCTTAGGCAGTAGCTAATGAAATCATAATCTAGATGAGACACTACTACAATTTGCCATTAAGGCCGATACAAGCATGCTTCATATAGGGAGCTCATGGAAGGTAAGTTTACATAGGTTAATCATATTCAACCTATCATGAATTGACCCATATTGTATTAATTACATATAATTCATCCTCATATTTCATTATGTGCAATAGATATAGACATTAACCATAATCAATTCCTATAGCGACTAACCTAACGTCAAGATCACAAGTTACAACTCCATAGACAAGAAGGACCTAGATTAATTCAAACCAAGCCTTCTCTACTTTGGTCATACATGATTTATATCCACAATTAAACCATGGTATTAACCTAAAACAGTAGCTAGAAGAACCACAACTTAATCGAATTCACTGTAGATCATAAGAAAGCCAATGTTACAGTGAACTATAGGAACTAGGCTAAACATGCCCAAATCTTCATACATTGATCCTCATGGATCATTCAACATCAATTCAACATAAATTCATGTAAATAACAGCATATACAATCACTTCAATGTAATGGAATCATAATTCAATCGATAACAAGTCAAGATCACAAAGCCCATGCAAGGCTAAATCGTTTAGTGAAGGAGCATGGGTTCATCATGCAATTGGAGTAAAATTCACGTTAAAACCACTGTATTAACTTCAATTATTCATGATTCAATCGTTCAAAACCCTTTTAGAAAGAACCCATGGCTAGATTGAAGAAGAAGGACCTTGATCATATTTTTGTTCTTTGAAATCTTTGAGAATGGCTCTCTAGATGAAAAGATAACTAGAGATGAAGATCACCATACCTTAATCTTCATGAATACCTATAAAACTTGATGAATAACCCATGAGAATCCAATCTACAAGCTGTTCTTGAGCTTCAAAAACCATGGAGGTTGTAGAGAGAATATTTTGGAGGGGAAGGGTTCAAATTGAGTGAGGGGATTTTGAGAGTGGGTTGATCACGTTTTTGATCTCTTAAATACACCTAAAAATAATCAAATAAACCTATTATAGTCAGGTTAGTACGTGGGGTGAATTCACCCCTTTATGTGACAGTACGCAGGCTGCCAACCTACAGCCAACCTCGACGATGGGCTCGACAGGGCGTCATGGCCATGACGGGCCGTGGCTGCCTCTGTCGCCCAAGACTTAGACAAATAATTGGCTTAAGTCCTTCCCAAGGCAAGAACCCATCGACGAGACCTGCTCGATGTGCCATTGTGGAACCAACGATCCGTCGTTGGGTCCGTCGAGGGACACTGCCCAGGCAGTGTCTTAGGCAACCTTGGGTCCTTCTTTTGGGGCCTCTTGTGGGACCCTTTAGAAGTCGTACCCAGAAGTTTCCAAAATGATTACAAACCTTAACAAGTTATAGACATTCCACATAAATTTAATCCAAAAAACACACTTACAAGATGTCCAAACAGCCTTGACCCCAACATGACATACGATGAACATCTTACGGTCTATCTTTCGAACGCCTCGGACGTTCTTGGGCGTTTGACCTCCAAAATTCACGAAACTTCGTGTAACAACATTAAACATCATTTTACCATTTCAATACTCATTAGACTCAGTTCATACAATTTACGCATGCATACACACATGAGGCACATAAGCGACCATTCGTAGAACGTCTTGGATGTCCCTTGACGGTCGACTTCCAAATCACTTCAAACTTTGCACACTGCCTCTATATCACAAAATAAGGCATTTTAGGACCTTATAACATTAAAACGAACATGTTAGGCTCTAGACACCTTATCTCATTTTTGGGGTCTTATATATATAATGTATAAATGATGAGAAAAGGGTATTGACCAAAGATGATCAAACAATGATGAATTGGTAAGAATGGATCATACCTCTACATTTCTATATTAATGCAGTTGATGGTGCCTTGTATGGCATTGTGTGGTATGTTCACTTATGGTGGCGGTGTTTACTTTATTGTCATTATATATGTGTTAACATGGCCTTGAAGGCAAATTGATGATCATAAGAATATGTGCTTATAATGACACTATCAGAAGTTTATGCCGACTTTCCTATTCTAGTTGTGATCTAGATTGTATGGCTATTGTATAAGCACATGTATATTCATGTAAGGATAAATTATAGGTGCTGCCATTGATGTGTTATAAGGGTTAATAATCCCTTACCTATGTAACCCTATGTGAATGCATGAATAGCACAAGTTAGGAGTCTTAAGTGTATTATGAAGTTGGCTTGTCTCCTATGTTATTGTGTGTTGTGTGGCCTATGCTTGATGGAGTATTATGATCGAAGAGGGTGGATGCCTCAATGTGTTTTGATAGTCATTATGTGATCATGTTGACCAATGTACACACACACTCACTTCACATGCGTGTTACAAGTAGTATAGGTCATGATGTCTAAATGAATGGTAGTTCTCATATTTACTAGTGTATACTACTATGCATGTAAATGTGATGTTTATGAAAGTATGATATGTGTTTCCTTAGCTAGGATGACTTGATAGGTGTAATAGTATGGGCAAGGGTATGGGACTTTGCCTATGCATTGCATATGTGTACCTTGATAGGATAATTCTACTTTTGGTTTCTATATGTATGAATATGATGTATGAATATGTGTGACTTAATGCGTTATGTGAAAGGTTTGCTTACATATATGTATACACACACACATGAAAGATGATCTAGTGAATGAGAGGGTCCTTGATAGGTGTGTCTAAGAATACTCTATAACTAGATAGATGCTTAAATATGCTATAAGCATATGAGGAATGAATATTCTAAAGCTTATGTTTTATAAATAAATGTAATAAAGGCTTTTTAATAAAAGGGAACTTAGCTTAGCACCGAGTGAACATGTAGATGAGGGGGTGACACTTTTCCAACGTACGGAAGGTAGGGTTCACTACGGTCCTCATGTGAGGGAGTGACACTTTCCCAAATAGGGGAGGTCGGGTTCACTACGGTCCTCACTGGGTGGATAGCCTCATGACCCAAAATGGGTGTAGAGTGATGTTTCGATAATAACCCCCAAGTTCCATAAACTATTGCCACATAGAATCTAGCAAGTGATATCACCTAATATGCTAGCATGTGTTAATGTTCTACCTTGGCTAGGTAGGAACACCTTCCATTGGTGTAAGGCTCTACAACACCAAATTACATATTTAGCACCCATGGTCTTAGTGTCGGTTAAGGCTATAGTTTCCCTTAAGTAAAATGGACAATGAAAGTAAATGGTTAGGACCCTAACTAGAATGACTTAAGCGATGTTACTTAGGATAGGTGGAAGTAATGAACCCATCTAGACATTGCACAAGTAGCTCCTTAGGAAGTTCTAGGAAGGTATTCTAAGGTGTATGGTTATGAATATGTCTTTATGCATGGTATGGTAGTAATTGTCTACTTCTCATGAATATGTGCATGGTATGAGTCTAGATGATGTGATCTTATTCTTATATGCATGATGTTGATCTTATTGACTACATGATGAAGGTCTTTCTTGACATAAATGAAGTTGCCTTTATTTACTCATTGATGTATGACTTGGATGTAAATGCTTGTGGTCTTATGATAGGTTTACTAAGTATGTGTGAGGTAATGGGGATTCACATATACATTGCACTAGTAGACTTAGAGTAGGATTATAAGTAAGATATTATAATGCATTGATGTGAAGTAAAATAAGTATATGTGCATAATGACTAGGAGTTCATTGTAATGTCCTTATATTCTTGACTTAACTATGTCTATGTTGTACTATACTTCTATGATGGTATGTGTTGTCTTGTGTAGATGATATGTACGTTTCATTGTGGCCTTAAGGTGATGCATTGCACCAAGTATCACTAAAGGGTTACTTGGAAGGTTAACGAATAAAGGAGAAAAGAGCTCATTGTAAAGTAGAAAGGGGGTTACTGTAATGTGCTTTAAAAATGCATTAAATTCTATATCTGATCTTATATAATGTTTGGCCTTTGAATGTGTTTATATGATGTATGTGAATGATATAAATTCTATTGGTTAAAGGTTTTATGATGATTTACTCAAAAAGACATGAAGTATGATTTCAAAGAAAATGTCCCTTTTAAATGCATATTTTTGCATGGTTGCCATACTTAGTACATTCTTGTGCTAACTCCATTCTTCTCTACTTTTTACACAAAGTGTAGGTTATGGATACTTAAAGGATGTCTTGAATGGTGAAGAGCTTGCTAGATGTTTCCCAAGCTCAATGAAAGGAATACTTAAAGTTCAAGGATGTCCTACTTATGTCTTTAATGTAAAGTCTTTAAATATTGTATAGTTATGTAATGTGTCTTATGGGCCGTGTCCCTAATGTAATCTAACGTTGTTGAGTCTAAGATGGCAAATAGACTTAAGGTCTATAAATGTATTATGGATTATGTTTTATATATATATGAGCTGAAGTTTCTAGCATATGATGTGCTATGAAAAGTTTTAAATTTTCCGCTAAATTTACTATGTTAATGCGATGAATGATAACTATGGGCTTGTATAAGACCTCCGAGAGGTCAAGTACGCCGTTTTACTTCTAGGGGGTTCCCCCGTATGTGACAGTGATGTGTCCTCATGCAACATGGCAAGGTGATAGCTTATGGTTCTAGGCAACTCAAAGTTCATGAGAAGAATTATCCAACTCATGACATTGAGTTAGCAACTGTAGTTTTTGCCTTAAAAATATGGAGACATTATTTATATGGTCTGCATGTTGATGTGTTTACTGACCATAAAAGTCTTCAATATGTGTTTACACAAAAGGAGTTGTATCTCCGATAGAGAAGATAGTTTGAACTTTTTGAAGGATTACAACATGAGTGTCCTTTAACACCCTGGAAAGGTCAACGTTGTTGTGGATGCTTTGAGTCGTATTACTATGGTTAGTGTGTCTAATATGGAAGAAGAGAAAAAAAACTTGTGAAAGATGTTCATAGGTTGGCTCGTTTAGGTGTGCGGTAGGAAGATTCTCAAAATGGTGGTTTTATGATCCATCATAACTCTGACTCATCATTAGTGGTTGAGGTGAAATCTAAGCAACATCTTGATCCTCTATTGATGGAGTTGAAGAAGTATGTACTTTGTAATCTCAATGAGTCATTCTCCCTAGGGGGATGGTTTTCTTAGGTACCAAGGGATATTATGTGTACAGGATGTTGAAAATCTGAGAAATCGAATCCAAGAAGAAGCCCATGGTTCAGTTTATTCTATTCATCCAGGTGCCACCAAAATGTATCATGACCTTAGAGAGGTCTATTGGTGGGATGGTTTAAAAAGGGACATAGCATAGTTTGTTGCTAAGTGTCCAAACTACCAACAAGTTAAAGCCGAGCATCTAAAACCGGGTGGTTTAACCCAAATCATGGATGTTCCTACTTGGAAGTGAGAAGCCATCAATATGGACTTATTGTTTGGTTGCCGCGAACCCGGAGGAAAAATGATTCTATATGGGTTATTATGGATAGGTTGACCAAATCTGCCCATTTTATTCGTGTTAAGCCTACTTACACTGCCGAAGATTATGCCAGAATTTATATTAATGAGATAGTGATTCTTAAAAAGGGTTTAGGTACTCAAGTGAATCTTAACACCTCTTTTCATCCTCAAACGGATGGGAAAGCCGAATGTACCATTCAGACCCTTGAATATATGTTAAGAGCCTGTGTTATTGATTTCAAGGGAAGTTGGGATGATCACCTACCATTGATTAAGTTTTCCTACAACAATAGGTACCATTCGAGCATCTCCGTGGCACCGTTTGAAGCTCTTTATGGTAGAAGATGCAGGTCTCCGGTTTGATGGTTTGAGGTTTGTGATTCCTCACTTCTTTGTCCCTAGATTATCTATGAGTCTATAGAGAAAGTTCATGTTATAAGATATAGATTGAAGACAACCTATAGTCAGCAAAAGTATTATGCCGATAATAGAAAAAGAGATCTTGAGTTTTAAATAGGTGATCATGTCTATTTGAAGATTTCACCTATGAAAGGGGTGATGAGATTCGGTAAGAAGGGGAAGTTAAGTTACCGGTATGTTGGTCCTTAATAGGTATTACAACGTGTTGGAAAGGTTTCCTATGAGCTGAAACTACCTAATGAACTAGCTTCGGTTCAACCGGTGTTTCATGTTTCTATGCTTAAGAAATGCATAGACGACTCGATGTCTATTTTGCCTATTGAAGGTTTATGGTGGATGAGAACCTCTCCTATGAGGAGGTTTCTATTAAGATCCTAGATCGCCAAGTCAAGAAGATGACAAACAAAGAGGTTGCCTGCGTAAAATTTCTATGGAGGAACCATCTTGTTGAGGGTGCAACATGGGAGGCCTAAGCCGACATGAAGTCACGCTATCCTCATCTTTTTACTCCTTAATGTTAGACATTCATCTTAATAAATAAAATAATGACTAATATGAAATTGACTTATTTTCCAAATAGGTGCATGTTTGGTAAAAGTTGTAACAACTTGAGTTTATAAAATTGCCTGCATACTCTATTCTTGAACTTATATGAAATGTGTATGCATGTTGTGTTCTTGAGATTTTGCTGTTTTGTTGTGTTCTTGAGAATAATGATGTCATGGTAACTCTTTGGTGTATTTTGAGATCATGTTAATAATGAGAAGGTAGTTACTCATTATGTGTTATGAAATGTTGAAGTTCTTATATGTTGTACATCATGAATTGAGTTGCTATGTGTAATGTTGTGGTATGTGTTGAAAGGAGTTGTGAACAACTCCTATGATGTAACAAGCCTAAAAATGAATAAGATAAGAAATGCTTAATGTGTCAAGAAAGCCTACGATTAGACCATGGTTCACCCGCATTGATGCGCGTAGAACCAGACCTCGGAACCCTTGCTACAGCCAAGCCAACTAACTTGGGGAGTTAGTTGAGCTTGGAAAGGTTGGAACCAACCATGTAGGGCTCTCGAATACAAAGATTTAATCGAAAGAGTCTTTACCAGACTTAAAATGAGGAAATCTTAAGTTTTGAGGGTCTAGGGGTAAAATGGTCTTTTTCCTGGCTAAGGGTAGTATTGTAATTACCCTAACTATATAATTAATTATTTAATAAGGTGGAGGGGCAAATTGGGGAGAGAGAGACGAAATGGAGCTCTTGTAGTTAAGTCTTGCTCCACCCGGGTTCGAACCTAGGTGGAAGCAATGAATTTATGTGATTTTTACTTAAGCTATTCAATTAATGAAATTAATTAATAATTATTATTCATTAGCTGATTTAAAATAAAATAAAAATCAGATTTTTATTAATTAACTAAACCTTATTTGAATAAGTCTTAAACTAGACTCCTAAGCCTAATATAACTCCCACTCTCTCACGTCTATCTCTCAACTCTCACGCTCAATCTCTCCCATTCTTTCACACGACATTTCTCTGCCAAAACAAGATACAAAATCAGAAAAATAAACCAAGTTCTTCACACTTGAAGAACTCACACGAAATCAGAAGAAAACAAACGTTAATCGCACACTAGGCTAAGGGAGGTTGTCATTCGAGTGGAGTTGATATTGAGGAGGCTTAGACGAGTTCTTGAGTGGATTTTTTGGGCAGCAACTTCAAGTTTTGAACGTCAAAATAAGGTATGGGTTTTCTTCTCTCTTGATTCCTTTCCCAAGAGACCCCTTAAGGTTCATGTTGTTCATTCGAAAATTAGGATTGTTTCCCCTTTTGCATGCCCCTGTCACTAGCTCCCAATGAATCGTAGGTTGGGTATGATTGCTGGTCGATTTAGGTATGTTATGATTTCGTGATGAACATGATTTTGATTGTATACTTGAAATCGTATGAAAGACAACCATGTATTCGAACGTTTGTGCAAGTGTGTGTGTATGTGCAAAATGTTACTGTAAACTCACTCTGAATGAGGTTTCGATTTATGGCTTAAAGTTTGATATTGTTTTGGTTGTCATTTTACGTGTATAAATCTATGTAATCGTGATGTTCATTAAAATGGATTCATCATACTTATATCATATTGCACACAGCACATAACATCTTACACATAGCACATATCATATAGCATACATCACATAACATCTTTTATAACATTCATTCATATGCCATGAGACCTTGGAATCATGGACTTGACATTAAGACTTTCCAAAATGAGGGCTCCACATATGGGACCTCAACTAGGGAGTCTTCATTAGCAAACACAGAGTCTGCTTCATTCATTCATACGTACTTCATTTTATTTCGTTCATAGGCCAGTGTGAACACCAGCTATACCTTGGGTGTAGTTTAAGACTTTCATCGGGTTTGCTGTGCAATGATCAAGAATAACCTAGTGTCATTACCTGAGTCTAGTTCACCTCTTGATTATCCTATCCTAACACCTTTGGTATAGTTCATTTCATTATGTGCTTCATTTGAGGCTGGCCTCATTCATTCATTGGGAACTTTAACTTTTACCGACATAGATCATGTGAGCATCATGAAATCCAGTGTCTCCCCCACACCGAAAAGAGGTGGAATCACCGGCCATGGTGACCCAAAACATGCTAACGTACATGGGAATTTAACCCCGCTAGATCCCTATATTGGCAGTATAGTTTCAAAGACCAGGAGATATAAGGAGACCCATACCCCGAAAGCCGCACAGTTTCATCTCATGAGAGTTATGTGAGCCTCCGCCCTTCCCGAAAGAAGGCATCACCGCTCATAGCTAGTCTATCGGTGCTCAGTATAAAGTTCCATTACATTCAACTAATACGTCATGGAAGCTGGCTTCTAGTATGAGGACATCATAGCTCAATAGATGATTTCTCATCTCATCATTAGTATTAAGTGTGTTACTCTCAATACTTTCATTAGAGTGTTCATAGAGACTGGTCTCTTCATTAACTTTACACTCTCATAGGTGAGTACGTTTTAGTAACCATTACTTAGGCTCATTTGAGATTGTTCTCATCTTTTACATTAGACTCATATCATGTTGTCACCACATTAATTAACATTAGCAGAATTGCTCTTCATAATTACTCACCCCATTTTACGTAAATGTTCATTTCATCATATGCCAATATACATGGCCATTTGTGTGTTTCACATTCTTACTTAACCCTTCTAGGGTTTCGTCATTTCATTACATAATAATTTTTTCATCGTATGCCAATGCACTTGGCCATTTAGTGTGTTTTACACTCGTACTTAACCCTTCTAGGGTTACTTCATTTCATTACATACATCTTAGGTTCACTTACTTTTAAACGTATACTAGACTTATGGGTCTATACATAAAAGCCATGAGGCCTCATTCATAGTTCTTTAAGTGACTCATATCTTCCTAAGATTATGTTGTACAAGACTTATGTATCATGTATATATGCCAAGATCTTGATTTCGATCTAAGTAGGTGTCATTATTCTTGAACATATAATTCACATATGACTTATGTATCAATACGAAAATTTGGGCAAGGGAACCCAAGTTCGAATCCCTTGGACAACACTTACATTTTCCCTTTATTTTATTATAAATCCTCATGACATTGGGACCCTAGATCGAACCCCAACATCGACATTCTATCTTTATTTTTCTTCTTGGGTTTTCTCTTAATTTGGCCGAAGGGTTATGGGATCAAACCCCCACAACCCCTTTTATTTTTCACTTAAAACTTTGTTGTCCCATTTCGCCTAGACCAAGAGGTTGTGGGATCAAACCCCCACATCCTCTTTTATTTTGCTCTTTATTTCGCTGGGAATTGGGAGGTTGTGGGTTCGAACCCCCACAACCTCCTTATTTTACTTTTAATTTTGCTAGGGGCTGTGAGGTTGTGGGTTCGAACCCCCACAGCCTCCTTATTTTTATTTTTAATTAAAGTTTACTTAGTTAGGCGTTTGGCAGTGAGGTTGTGGGATCGATCCCCCACAGCCTCACTTTATTTTCTTTATTAATTCGCCCTTCTCCTTTCCAACCTTGAGGTCGTGGGTTCGATTCCCACGCCTCACATTTTCTTTTCTTTAATTTCCTTCTTTCATTCGCTGCCTGGAGGTTGTGGGTTCGATTCCCACGCCTCCCATTTATTTATTTAAATTATTGCCCTCTCCTTTCCCAACCAGTAGACTCAATTTCGATTCATTTGATGATCTTAATGTTAGATGGTTGATGGTGAACAAATATGAATATATTAGAAATGATTAGTATGTATGTTAAGAAACAAAAAGTTCAAATTTTCCGCTAAAATTAACCTAGATGAAGTAAGAATGACGTATGTAGGCTTGTCTGCGACCTCTGAGAGGTCAACGACGTCGGTCTCGTCTGGGGTTTAGATCCCGGTCGTGACATATGAGTTGTGGCTCGTTATGATTATATGTTGTTATTGATTGAGCTGCTAGTATTGAGTCTATCCTTACCCTCCAAATGATTTTAGTGTCATTCGGGGACGAATGTTCCTATAGGAGGGATAATGTAACACTCCGGAAGTTCCGTGACTTAGACTAGAGCTTAGCCTAATAAATATTGATTAAAATGATGTTTCCCAAACTATATTAATGTATTAAACAGATTTAGAAATGGTTAGAGCAAAACGGACAAAGAAAGACTTTGACGTCCAGAAACTAACTAAATTGAACTAGTTGACGTCCCTATGTTTGGTGAAGGATTGGGAGGGTCATATGAAGTCCAAAATTAGTTAAAACATTTTAAATAGGTATAATTTAGTAATTGAGGGTCCAAATGTTTGATAATGACTCCCCGAGGACCACCCGAAGGGTCCTTGAGGAGAACCCCAACATGGCTGAGCAGACTGCCAAGGAGCCTGCGAGAGACAGAATTCAAGAGCTGCTGTGCATCGCGAAGCCCACACAAAGGCTGGAAAACATTTCTCTTGCAACGTGTGCATGCCACGAGGTTCACTGCCTCAAATTAGATTTCAAAAATAAAAATCAGAAATCAGCCTCGCGACGCGGACCCACTTCCCAAATTCGTTAAAATCGTATTATAGGTAGTTTAACTCCACAAAGAGACCCATATAAGTGAGGGGTCTTTTGGATATCTTAGGGGACGAATATACAATGGTTTTAGTTCAGTTTTGAACAATTTACACGCACTCCAAATGAGAATTAAAAAATTTCTCCCATCTCTCTCAAGAACTCTCTCTTTTCAAACTTCATTAAAGAACAAGAAAAGCTTAAGGAAGAAGACGAAGACTTCAAGATTTACATCAAATTTTCGTGAAATATTCGTCATTAAGGTATGGGTTTTTTACTCTGGGTATTCTTTTCCCCAAGAGTTCCTTTCAAAGATTATTTTCAAGAATTCAACTTCTACGGTTTTTACTCTGCAAAACGGGTTTTCTTCCTAACTCAAGATTTATGACTAATGATGCAAAAACACGATTTTCTATGGTTAAATATGTATGTATTGTTGGTTAATTGGATTGTAATGTTTCATAACCCAATCACATTTACCCTACCAAAGAGGTCCCTTAGGTCTGCCTTATAGTGGCGAAGAAGATAGGTCTAATGAATTTCCTAAGGATGATATGATGCCGTTTCATCCAACCAACCAACCTTAAGTCCATCATTCATTAAAAGAAGGATACTATTACGGTTTTCTACTTCAAGGTTCATAACCTTACCACTAGGTTCAAGGTTTCACATAAAGAGCCTTCTTAGAATCATTAAAGGTCTCATGTAATTCATACATAAAAAACTAAGAGGCTTTAGCATCCTAAGTCAAGACATCTCATATTCACATTAACACAAGTATCAGGTAAGGGACACAAGTCTACTACACAAGACACACTAATACTTCACTTTATCACATATAGCATATCATTTTTTTGAAGAACATAGGAATAACCTTTATCATCTTTAATTAATCATATACACTACTATAACATCATCAATATAACCAGCATAGACTCATATAGTCATGTAGGGATACTCATGCATCATCTCTAAGACTACACAAACAAGGACATAGTCATATTCTAACATAATCACCTAATATCAATACAATAAAACGTAGTTTCACATTGCATAACATGTAGGTAGATATGATCATACATCACATAATCAACTACACAAATCATCATAGTACTTCAAGTAGTTGCCGACAATGCCATGATCATCACAATACATAAAGTAACGCCAACAAGGCCACATTAATCACATAGCACCGCCACCATAAGTGGGTCATACCAATCACAACATAATTAAATAGCTAAAAAATAAAGTTATTTAGGGCACCATCCCACCAATCCATTCTCTACACTTCAATCCATGTCTAAATCATCCAATTGTTACATTCGCGAAGCACCCCCTAGAGGTAACCGACGTCGTCGTCCTCTTTTAGAAATAAGAATAGCCTCTTATCTTACATCATTACATTTATAGGTCGAAATGCGGAAAAATTTAAAACGTTTCATTACTTCTACATCGTGGTTTATATAGACCTCTACATAGACATAATATATTCATATCGAGTATACATAAACCCTTCGTATAGGAAGATTACTTAGTCTTCTATTTTTATTGCAAGTATGTATATATAAGATATAACATAGCCTCAAAATGATGTCTCATATCATAATAATCTAACAAGATTATAACAATTTGAGCATAGCCCATACATCAATGTAATAGAGCTACATATAGGCTATACAATCCGTACTCAAGTGAAAAGGGAAAGAACATAAGATTCTAAAAACTAAAACAACTCCATAAGCTTGATATTGGCATCGCCCTAAGAAAGTGAGGACCTACCCAACTGGGATGAATATGAATTCCAACCCTTCCTTCAATGTCGTCACAAAGCCCTTTTAACGATCGGAATTTAAAATGTTGGGGAAAAAGGGAGAAAATGGGGTTAGTACACCACTTGTACTAGATATGAGACCACATGCACACATATTATCAAATTATGCTAAAAAGGAACCTTTCATGAAAACATGTTATTTACCTTTAGAAATCCTTATGCACATTCAAGAAGACCATACCAATGAACAACACATATTCATCAAGTCTAAAGCATGTTCATCACAAGACAAACAATACTAAGTCTAGTCAAGTCAACATGCATATCACATAATAGGACATATAGTCAAAGCAACTCTATCATCAAGTTAGTATTAACAAGCATAGACAAGAATTCATTTGAACATAATCAAAGCAAGACAATCACCCATGAACCCTCATTAAGACAACAAGTGCAATCACCAAGCAAAGTAGAATTATCTTACTCAATCATGTAACACAGCAAGAACCATGACTAATATCCAAATTCACTGCATATCATTTAAGAATACATATCATCATACTTTAACAATAGACACCAAATACATGTTCGTAGGAGCAACCAACATCACATAATGTCATTTACATGTAAGATAATCATATTATCACCATTTACATTTATAAGCAAGTACATACATAAAAACAACCTCCTAAGACTCCCTCAAGGCTAACTAGTGCAATGTTTAGGTAGAGTCCCTTACCCCTACCTAAACTAAGCTAAATCCCTTAGGTCATCCTAGTTAGAGTTCATTCATAAATTCGTTTTACCTTTTGGAAAAATCATGCCTTAACCGATATAGACCACCTGAGTTAATGCGGAATCCGGTGTTATGGAACCCAAAACCGAAAGAAGGTGGACTACTTGCCAAGGTAGTATAAAAACATGAACATGGCATTTACGTGGATCCACTAGCTAGTAT
This sequence comes from Solanum lycopersicoides, assembly GCA_022817965.1. Taxonomy (NCBI): domain Eukaryota; kingdom Viridiplantae; phylum Streptophyta; class Magnoliopsida; order Solanales; family Solanaceae; genus Solanum; species Solanum lycopersicoides. Next base: position 20,110 of record JAJJBR010002411.1, read on the forward strand.
TTCTATGAGGGAAACATAGTTCAAGAACTAGGAGATATAGTTGGGACCCTCTTTATGATATATGCATTATAGTCTCCAATATCAAGAGTACATTAGTGATCTTAACTTCCCTATGTGGGAAGGGACACTCCTCACTATAGTTCACTAGGTTCTAAGCTAGTGTCCCATTTTCAAATGTCTTTAAGTCTTTATCAACAATCATAGCTTAGTTTAGGTCATATGGTGTATCCCTTGTATAATCATCATCAGCATAGCTCAATAATAATTGCAAGAGTAGAGTCCTTTCATTACAATTCATACAAGTCAGATAGCACATTTACATATCACTTCATAATAAGACACATTGTTAAATCATCACCATTATTAAAAAATTTACATCTTAGACATGTCACGACCGGAATATAGACCCCAGACGATACCTGCGTCGTTTACCTCTCAATGGTCGCAGACAAGCCTACATACGTCATTCTTACTTCATCTAGGTTAATTTTAGCAGAAAATTTGAACTTTTTGTTTTCTTATTTCATGCTAAACATTTAAACTTAACATCATAGGCGTTCATAAATCAACCATCTATTATAGAGATAATCAAATGAAAGAAACAGTTCATAATTGCATTAAACGTATTTTTGCCAAAACGGCACCAATACAAAGTATGAAATGAAAGTGGAAAGAAACACTAGTGGAACATGCTCCACTAGCTAAAGCCTACATCTAAGCTAGATAATAACGGTAGACATCCTCGAAAGCATGAGGGCCTACTAAGTCTGGATGAAAACTCCACGTACGGATAGCTGTAACGTCAAACTGTAAGCTCTAGCGTCCACCTGCACCTGCACCTAAAAATATAGCGTTGTATGGGATTAGTACACACTTGTACTAAGTATGGGTATATGCAAGCACACACCAAGGACATGCATGAGTAATAA